>DWRD01000001.1:0-61074 GCA_022318305.1 Gerosis bhagava
ATAAGCGAAGCCATTTTTGAAGGATTACGGCATCAGTCAGCGCGTATTCCGTAGCTATCCAGTAGTAGTTGAAACAGTAAAAAATGCCCCTATTTCATGGCTAATTAACCACTAAATTCTAGCCATGGAGGAAACTACCGATGTCACCCCGGACACACCGTCAGCTCGTAAGCGTTGAAGTGATGTGGCCTGCTCAGACGCTACCGCTTCCCCTGCAACAGGTAGTCGAAGCATTGAATCAGGGCGAAACGCCCGATCAGATTATTATCCGTATGAACCAACAGGGTCTGCTGGCGTGGCGTGAGGATGCATCCGTGCAGGACACACACGATATCTTTCAGGTACGGCTGGACAATCAGCATGAGGCGCGGTTTCTCTGCCGCTACGTTACGCTGCCGCTGCACTGATGCTTTCGAATCTCCTTGAGAGATAAGTGCTTTGAGAAGCAAACAGCTTCATCTTTACCCACATACGGGCCATAGTTAGCGATGCGCTGATAGTTATGCTTTACATAAAAAGCAACTGCGCGGGTATTAACTTTACGGGTTTCCAGCCTGATTTCGTTATATCCAAGCGACTTCGCTTCACCTTCAAGATACCGGAGCAATGCCGTGCCTGTTCCGGATGCTTTGCTTACGGAAAACATTCTTTTCAACTCAGCAATATCTTCAGATATTGGCCGGATCGCCCCACAACCGATAGCCTCGCCATTTTCATCTTTTGCCACTACCCACAGCGCTCGATCAGATTTCATGGTATCGACGTTAAAGTTAGTTTTTCCGCTATCGCCAGTAATCTCAGCCAGCGTCGCGGATAGCATTTCGATAAGATACAAAGATTCTGGCGTGTCTGGGCTGGATTTTTCAATCAATATCATTTGATTAGCTAGTGGTGTTTTTAATATTTATTCGTACTGCTAACCTAATTTAATCCTCGGAAATTAAATAATAAGAAATAATTATTACGCTCGCTCTGGTGTTATTGCGCTTTTGGCCGTTGTGCATACAGTTTTGCAAGGAGCAGCGACGACCCTATGAGGGCATCATGGTTATTCCATAGCGGGTACCAGCTTCAGCCACGGATTATTTACCGGTACTTTTTCCCCAAACACCTGCTTTGGATCTTCCATCATAAACCCTTTCAACTGCCCCGTTTTTTGTGGAGCGCGAACCTCGCAGGTCCAGATAAAACTGTCATCATTACAGCGCAGGGCCAGCCCTGACTCCTGGAACATTCGTTGTGCCAGCTTCCAGCCGTCGCCGGTGTCGCCCGTGATTTCTGCTGCGTACATCTTAAAGATCCCCGGCGAAATCAAGAAAAGATGGTTTTCCACCACATGTACCTTGCCGTTCCGGGTATTCACCGTGCCTGAAGGACTGGTGTGGTTCTTCAGCCACTGCAGGAAGTTGTTATTGTCACCAAGCCTCGGGTCGTCTGCTATCTCTGGCAGCGGTTGAGTGGGAGCGCTAAGTTCAGGGGCGGGTTCGGCTTCACTTACCGGTGTCACATCACCGGCAAAGCTGGTGGGACGTTGTTCTCCCTGTTCCCAGATTGCAGACGGCGTCAGGCGCAGCAGCGTCAACGGTTCAACGGGCGACCAGCCTTTATCCGATCGGATAATGCAGCGCCAGATCGCTTTATCCTCATTGGCAACGATAAGCTGATGCGCCAGCAGTTCGTCAAACAGGCGGTTATTGTTTTCCGGCACGCTGGATACGCCATGCTGGAGCAACCAGGCGCGAACCCGGTCGGCAGTAGTTTTGCTGATAAGCCACAGCGCATCCTCCGTCAGCCAGCCATCGGATCCGCATTCGGGATTATTCAGCCGATAATCGTTCTGCACCAGTGACCGTAAGGCGGTGAGAAGCAACTGGGGCAGGGAAGAGGGCTTTTGCGCCAGCGCAGTCTTGATATCGCCACCGAGGTATCGGGCGACAGAGGCTTTATCGGCCTGCTGCACCAGTTCCGCCAGTGCGCCAGCCCGTTCGTAGTGTCCGGAGAGTTGATAAATCAAGGACGCAAAAGCCGCCGGGTATCCGGCCAGCCAATCCAGTAATGGCGAGGGTATCAACTGATTAATCAACATTGCGCCAGCCGCCGGATGCAGATGATAGTCGCGACCGTGGCTCTGGTACTGCCAGCGATAAGGCTGTGCCAGATTACCTTGCCACGGATGCCAGCGGGTGCCATCACGTTGATGAATCTCCATATCCACGGCGATTTTTCCCGTATCGTGCAGCAATGCCGCGCAGACCACTGCGACCGTCCATGCGCTGGCCTGCCGGGCCTGTTCTTCCGCACCCGCTTCCGGTGGCAGCAGATAACCCTGGCGCAGTCGGATGGCGTTACAGGCTACCTCCAGCGAATGATCCAGTAGTCCACCGGGAATGGAATGGTGATGAGTTTGTGAGGCGGGAAGCTGCTGCACCAGTGCTGCAAAGCGCTGAATGCTAGTCAGGATCCAGCTATCGAACAACGTATCCGGCAGCGGCGTCAGTTGCCGTAACTGGTGCAAACAGGACTGGCGTAATGGCGTCGCCAGCAGTTGCTCTGCGGATTGTGGCGCAAACCAGCCTTCCGGCAGCGCAGCGTCTGGCGCAGGTGGCTGGTTCTGCGATGGTCTTTGTAGCCACTTCAGCATAATTCCCTTTTCCGGGCAGGCCCCTTTGCCCTTGTCGCCCTTGCTTTGCAGTTTCTCCCTTTGGGCCTTTTGTGGGCAGTAAGTTCTTATCACTCGCGTTGAAGATTTAGCGTATGCATGGTGATACGTGAGTGGACAAATTTTGAACTACTGGTTATATTGGTTAGTAAGGTTATCCTGGTTAGATCAAGAGATGCGAGGTATGCGTTATGGCATCCGGAACAGCAGTAAGAATGGAGAAAGACGCCGGACGTGTAGTGGTCGATGGTGGAGACGTACGCCTCTCTTTTGTGCGGGATAAACATCATGGCGTACGCAAACAGGACCAGACTTACACGGTGGAACTGATCGTTAAAGAGGTGGACAGCAGCATTGATGAGCTGCAACACCAGCTTGAAACATTGCTGCGTGCGACAGAAGCGCTGAAGAATAAACGCAAGACTGTGAAATCTGGCAATGTTGAAACTCTGCTGTCATTGTTTAAAACGGCTCTGGAAACAGAACCACAGGAAAAAGGTTTACATGGCCTTGTCGACGAGGAAAGGCTGGCGCAAGCAAGAGCAAGGCTGGTTGACGAAGGCTGGCTGACCGCGCGCGAAATCGCGCAACTGGCGGGGTTTTCTGCGCTGAATCCTTCTTCGCAACCCAGCAAGTGGAAGCGTGCAGGCCGTATTTACTCGGTATATAAAAAAGGCGTGGGCGAGGTATTTCCCCGCTATGCGCTGGATGAAAATCTGCGGCCTTTGCCTGTGGTTAAAGTGATTCTGGATATTCTGGCCGAAGTGAAAACCCCATGGGGCATAGCCGAGTGGTTCGCCACTTCAAATGATTTGTTAGCCGGGAAGATGCCGCAGGAGATGTTGCTGCGTTATCCGTCTAATGTTATTCAGGCAGCGGAAGCGGAAGCCGGGCGGATGCGGGATGGCGCAGAATAAATCCGCCAGGAACGAGTTTGGTACGCCGCGGGTTCTTGTAGCGCGCATCGCGTCGCCTCCGGACAATATAGTGGTGAACAGGGTTATTCTGCCGCCGGATAGCCGATTGCACCGCTGTCATTCCCTTCAGTGGTCTGGCGATAGTTTTAATCCTGGAAGAGATCTGCAATCCTGGGAATATGGCGCACGCTTCAGTTCCTTTAAGGATGATGCAGGGCAATATGTTCCCTGGCTGTATGCAGCAGGTTCACTGCAGGGCGCGCTGGCGGAGACCGTGTTTCACGATCTTATCGGCGAAGCACGGACAGGATTTCTCAGCCTCAGGCCTTTCAGAAACTGGGGCTACACGGAAATTGCCAGTACCAGAAAACTGCAACTAGCTAGTCTGAAGTCACAGGATCTATATCGCATGGGCACCAGTAAGGCTGACTTGATCGAGAGCGGAAGGCTGCTGTATACGCAGACTCGCCTGTGGGCACGGGCAATATATCTTCAGCATTCTGATATCGATGGACTGGTCTGGAAATCGCGGCAGCATGATGACAGTGATGCGTTTGTGCTGTTCGGTGGCAGGGTCAAACCGGGAGATCTGCGTATCGCCAGTTCAACGGTTCGCTTTACGGATGATGTTTCTACAGGATACGAAATACAGCAGATGGCACAGCGGCTTGGCGTCATTCTCTCTGATGAATAAAGTGGCCGATCGAAACCGGCCACTCCGTTCCACTTATCACCAGGCATAAAACATCAGCCTGTCTCGCTCAAAATCAAACGTCTCCAGCGTCTCTTTCACCCAGTGGGTGACGGCGCGGACATCTTTCCAGTAGTGTTCTCCATAATCGGTATAACCATAGAAAAAGCCATCAATCGTGGGATAAACCGCGCCGCAGTTATCCGGCGTCAGGCTCTGCAGGTCGCTCAGAAGCGCCTGCAAATATGCTTTTGTGACTTCTAACAGCACCTGGTTGCGCACCAGCCCAACGTTTTTATCCACCCATTTGAGTAACGGGTTCACCTTGCGGAAATAACCTACTCTGGCGTACTGGCTTTCATCGGGCGCGTTTTTCGCCCGTTCGAAAAAGAAGAGATCGAGTCCCATACATTGATCCTCGTAAAAAGGGGAGCAACTCCCCGACGGGGAAGGCTCCCCGTGCGGGTGGGCTGTCAGGCGCTAAGCTGACAGGGTTGCGGTACGGCGTTGAGTAGCCATTCGCAGGCGAGGCGCGCCATACCGCTGGCGCGGATCACCGCCCGTTTGTCCTGGCGCAGGATATCCAGCCAGGAGCCGATATAGCTGGCGTGCTGGAGCCGGCCCTGAATGCCGCAGTAGGCGCACAGGAAGGCGCTGCCCATCTCCGCCACTAATTCTTCAGCGGCGTAGAGTGCTTCGGTGCGTTCTGCTCCGGCAATACCGGGGCGGTTCAGGCGTGAAGCGTGACCGGTGGCGTGCGTCAGTTCATGCAGTAGCGTGGCATAGTACGCCTCGCTGCTTTCAAACTGTTGCGGGTGCGGCATCATCACCAGGTCGGTCGCGGGTTTGTAATATGCTTTCGACTGGCGGCGATGGCGCAGTGTTACGCCGCTATTCATCGCAATGGCTTCGGCGGTTTCCACCGGTTCTGCGGGCCGGGTAAACGGCTCAGACAGCGACTGCGGCAGGCCGTCGCACTGCGACAGATTAAACAGTCGGAACTCACGGATAATCCCGAAATGCCGCACCTTCGGCTCACCGTCTTTATCCAGCAACGGCTGGCCGAGTGCGTCGGTCTCTTCCTGCGTACGCGGTAGATACAACACCGCCAGAGAGGATTTCTCTCCCCGACGTACCTGTCCGCCGAGTGCGCTGACCTGATGGAACGTCAGCCAGCGGTCGCTGGCGAAACTCTGCTTGTCGGCACTGTTCCACAGCAGCGGCACGTTGATACCGTGATACGGTCGACCGGATAAGGCATTGATTGGGAACGGCGGCTCGCCATCGCGCCACGGGCGGATCCACGGCACATTGCCGTTTTCCAGCTCAGCAATAATCTGGTCGGTGACTTTCTGGTAGATATCGTTGCTTCTGTCCATTGTGCGATCCTCATGGAAGAAGCCGGAGCTACCTCCGTCCGGAAGCGACTCCGGCGGGGAGAGGTTATGCCTATTCAGCCATCGAGACCTGCACATAGTGGCCGTGATAGTTGAGCGACAGCGGTAATGCGACAGGGACTTTCATATCGCCCTGCGGTGGTTGGCAGTAGATCGTAAAGGTGACTTTCTTGCGGGACGTCCCGGCGGTGCGCAGGGTTAGTAGTACGGCGAGCAACAGATTGCCCAGCCGTTCTTCCACCTGCTGCGGGTCGGCGGGAAATTCCACAGCGGATTGCCAGACATCAGGGGCGATAACCACCGGCATTAACGACGGTTTTTTATCGAAAAGCGACATGGTGTTTCTCCTGTAAATGAACAGGGAACACCCTTCGCAGGGCGTTTCCCTGCGGGATGGAATGGTACGGGTATCCTGCGCATCTGCGCCGTTCGCGCCTTCCGGATACATGGCGAACTTACTGCATGACAGGTGGTAGTGTTTTCTGCGCGGGTGATAAAAGGGAGGGGAAAATCTTTACGCAGGTCTGAGATTTTTAGCGTTACTGAAATGTGAGCAGTGGCAGGCAATTGCGCACGCATCGCTCAAAAAATGATCTTTTTCAGGCGGATACTGAAATCAGAAAAGCATATGACCTTGAACAGTAAACACAATGACTGGAGGGATATGCTAATGAACCGACAAGATATAAACGCATTGAAGAATTTTGATTTTCTGGCGCGCAGTTTTGCCCGTATGCACGCCCTGGGCCAGCCAGTGGATATCGATGCCGTGACCGGCAATATGAGTGATGAACAGCAAGCATGGTTCCGGGAGCGATACGACCACTACCGAAAGCAGGCTGAGCGGGCGAGAGTGATAGAACTGCGGTGATGTAACGAACAACGGGCTTAGCGGCCCGTTGCGTTTTTTCAGGCTTTGAATATCTGTTTTCGGTGCCAGCCGACATACTGTTCAGCAGGCCACTGCGTTCTATCATAAGGAAGGAATAACTGCTGGCCGTCCCGGTGCCAGAACAGATGGTCTACCACCGGACTGCGGCTGACGCCGCCAGAGATGCGGATGGTCATATTCTCATCCAGCCCGAACGCCCCCATATCAAACGCATCGTGGTGCAACGTACAGAGCGCCAGGCCATTGTTTACCACGCACGGACCACCGTACGCTTTCCAGTGAATATGCGCCGCTTCAATACCAACCAGCGCGCCATCGAGTCTGAGATCGTAACCACAGAACGCGCACCGTGAGTGGTAAGCGCGAAGAACGATATCCCTGAAACGCGGATCGCGGTTCCTGGAGCGATCGATAAAATCGAATCCCAGTTGGTTGGCCAGGATCCGCTGAATACTTTCCGGGAAGCGATCGGTGAGGATCTTCTGGGCCAGTTGGTCGATCATCTCAGGATGTGCCAGCAATTGCTGGTAAGCCGCTTCATCGAAGCCGCCCGCCACCTGGTTATCAATCAGTTCTTTCTTTGTCGGCTGAGTATTGCCCTTGCGCGGTTTGCAACCTTCTGCGTGAGCGATCTCCCAGAAGCCGTCGGTTCGCAGTCGCCAGAAAGGCATATTGGGATAGTCGGTGCGTCGCTTGGGACCAAACTCTTTCAGCAGGCGAGTAAGCGGTTCGTGGATTTCCTGACCGTAGTTAAACAGGCGTGGATGGCCTGCTTTGTACTGCGACAGTACATACAACAGCAGTAGCGGTTTATGCGGCGCGCATACGTCACCCTGACGCCAGACAGAGACGTTAGAGATGGCGGATTGCAGCGTTTCTGGAGAGATCATAAGAATGAACCGGGTAACAGGCTGATGTTATTGCGATCATGCTCGCAAAAGCGGTGAAATTCAATTGCGGTTCGTCACGTTGGTGAGAGAGAAATCGATGCTTTATGTCTGTAACACTGAAAGGTAAACTGAGCTCATCCACAGGAGTTGTAAATCACGCATCGCTTAAAAGCTGATACGCAAAGCCGTGCGTACAAACGCAGGAAGGCATATGACCAGTCGTCCCCAGATGATAATCAACGTGTTACAGGCTAATCCTGGCCAGCAGTTCACTGCCCGCCAACTGGCGCAGAAAATTATCGATCACTACAGCGCAGAACTGGCTGAAAAGCGCAAAAATCCGCGTTTTGCTAGCGACGAAGATTTTTTAAGTCAGATAACCGCAGAGGTGGGCGGTAGCCGGACTGTTAAAGCGAAGGCGATGTGTCCGCAGGTGATGACTCGTGATAAGCCAAGGCCGCGCCTGTTTTACTGGGGGGAATCTGTGGTTGAAAAGACAGATTCCAATGTGGCACCCGAGCCAACAGTTGAAACTGTCAGCCTTACCGAGCACTCGTTATATCCGATCCTGATTGATTACCTTTCACAGGAAGAAGGGCTGTTGTGCCGTCGTATTGACGAAAAGCGCTCCAGCAATAACAAAGGGTTGGGTGGCAACCATTGGCTTTATCCCGATATTGTCGCACTGGAGCCTCTGGATAAAGAATGGGACGATGTGGTGCAAAACTGCGTTCGTCATAGTGAAGGACGTTTAACACGGCTGTGGTCTTTTGAGGTGAAAAAGCAGCTAAACCGTAGCAACGTGCGTGAATGTTTCTTCCAGGCGGTCAGCAACTCCAGTTGGGCACATTTCGGCTATTTGGTGGCGACTGAAATTAACGAAGATAAGCAACGTAGTGTGGAGCGTGAGTTGCAGATGCTCTGTGCGCTGCATGGTATTGGTGTGATCCTCCTCGATCCACATGACTTCAGTAACAGCCAGACGTTGATCCCGGCGCGGGAACGTACCAGTGTCGACTGGCAGTCAGTAAACCGTCTGGTGGAAGAGAATCGGGATTTTAAAGATTTTATTGAGCTGGTGGGGGAATACCATCAGACAGGAAAAATTCATAAGACATTGTGGAATAGATAATTACTGGGGAGTACTTTTAGTACTCCCACGCCTCAAACGCCAGCGGCATCTTATTGAGCAAATCCCGGCGCTCGCGCCAGTTAGGGATCAAGCGGTCCATATGCAGCCGGAAGCGCTCGTTATGATGACGCTCCAGCAGGTGAACCAGTTCATGCACCAGAATATACTCCAGACACTCCGGTGGCTTCTTGACCAGCTCCAGATTGAGCCAGATTCGCTTTGTGGTGGTATTACAGGTACCCCAAAAGGTTTTCATCTTTTTGATGCCCCAGAACGTTGGGGGGACACCGGTTCTGGCCTGCCATTCGGGCAGCAATTTGGCAACCTGCCGCTTCAGTTCATGCCGATAAAAGTCGGTTAATACCAGCTCCTTATTTTCATTACTGGTTCCCGGCTGAATATAAAGCTGGAGTTTATTGTTTCCCGCGACCTTCACTTCATGGCGTCCCTGGCGCTCGATCACAAACAAGCGATACCTGCGGCCCCAAAGATAGTGGCACTCTCCGCTGACCATCTCCCGCTCGGATTGACGGGGCTGTCTGGCAAAATCCTGCTGCTGCTTTCGGATCCAGCGAAAGCGGGAAGCGACAGCCATCCGTATCGCCGTTTCCGTCATGTGTTCCGGGGCCGAAACGCGGACTTTGCCGTCGGGCGGCAGGACGTTGATATGCAGGTTCTTAATCGCTTTACGATTAACCTGCAAGCGCAGCGTGCCTATCTGCATGACCGGCATCAGTGGTATTCCTTTTGCTTGCGGGCAAGCTCAAGAACGTCATCAATATTGACGTTATAACTGGCGGTTTCTTCGCGTAGTGCACGGGCAAGCTCTCGTTCCTTAAAACGATCGCCAATCCACTCCGCTTTTTTGGTATAGCGGATTGTCGTATCAATACGGGTTGCCAGCACCTCGTCATGACCGAAGTTATCATAAAACGCACGCTTTGCCTGTGTATCCATTGTTTCAGGATAGGATGCTCCGTTGGTTTGTTCCGGGCGGATGACCTGCTTGCTCAAATCCCGGATACGCTCCAGGTACTGCTGATAATCAAGCGCATTCTGGCGGCGAAGGGTAATCAGTTCATCCAGCAAAAGCGACATGCGCCCGTAGTATTTTGGGTTCACCGGGTTTTCATCCACGATGGTTTTACGCACGTTGTTTTCGATGGTTTCCGCCATCGCATCCTGATTGTTGCGGATCTCGTCTGGTAGAGCCGCGGTTGCTGCTGCGCCTTTTTCAACAATCAGCTCAATCAGGCTTAACTCTTCGAAATCCATCAGCACTTCGCTACCGTCGGCGCGAACGTACATGTCCAACAGGTGGCGCATGGCGGGTTCAAAGCGCTTCATGTCCAGCAGATCGCCGCTGGTCAGCTTAATGTCGTAGCGCAGTCTCTCGAATTTAGCGACTTCAGCTCGGATGCTTTCCACTTCTTCATCGGTATAACCCGCTTCCTGCATTTCATTTGCCAGGTTGGCGTAAGCGCGTAGCAGGCGGGCGACATTCTGATAGAACGATAGGCGCAGCGCCTCTTTTTCGCCTAATATCGTCTGGTTTTCCCCTGACTGGCCGCAGAAATAGTGCTGATAGTCAGGCAAATCGCGCGGTGCCCTGACGGGTTCGCACAGGCTGCGAACCACCTCCAGCGCGCTGTCAAGATCCAGCTTTGCCTGCTCCAGACGATTTTTCAGCAGGCCATCAACATCATCGCGATCGTAATCGTCAAACGCACCCGTGGTGTAATCGGTTATCGCTTTATCCAGCGAGCGGAACAGATCTTTATAATCGATAATATAGCCGTACTCTTTATCTTCCCCATCCAGCCGGTTTACCCGACAAATCGCCTGAAACAGCGTATGGTCTGTCATGGTTTTATCAATATAAAGATAGGTGGCGGACGGTGCGTCAAAGCCAGTCAGCAGCTTATCCACGACGATAAGCAGGCGCATTTGTCCCGGCTCATTAATAAAGCGCTGCTTAACGTCTCGCTCGAACTCGGCGATACGCCCGGCAACCTTCTCTTCGCTTTGCTCAAAGTAGTCAGCCAGCATTTTGCGGTAGGTCGAGAATTTAAACAGTTTCTCGGTCAGGCCCGCGCCGGTTTCTTCACCTTTGATACTGGCCGCGTCGGGACGAAAGCTGGTCACAATCGCCACTTTTCCCGCCAGATCGGTCTGGCTGAACATTTCGTAAACCTTACAGGCCTGATACACGCTGCTGCATACCAGCATGGCGTTGCCGCGTCCGTCCATCAGGCGCGGACGGGTATCCATATCCAGCATAATATCGTTAACGATCTGCTCCAGCCGCGACTTACTGGACAGCAGTTTCTGCATTGAGCCCCATTTCTGTTTAAGCTGGGTTTTGGCTAAATTCGACAGGCCGCGCGTTTTGGCTTCAAACCAGTCATCGACCTTTTTCTCAGACGTCAGATACTGGTCAATATCGCGAGCCTCATAGCGCAGATCCAGCACCACGCCGTCTGCTACTGCTTCATCAAACTTATAGGTATGGATATAAGGGCCGAACACTTCCACCGATTTCTTTTTATCTTTCTTCATCAGCGGCGTGCCGGTAAAACCGATAAACAGGGCTTCCGGCAGAATAGCGGTCATCGCGTTATGCAATTTGCCGGACTGCGTACGGTGGCACTCATCGACGAAGACGAACAGATCGCCTTTGGCGCGGAACGTTTTTGTCAGGGATTGCTGTAACTCGGTGATGAAGTCGTCGGTTGCCGCAGTGTCTTCTGCTTCACTACGACGACCAAACTTATGCACCAGCGAGCAGATGAGCCACGGGTTAGGATGATTGAGCGTCGCGATTAGGTCGTTGCCGCTGGAGGAGCGATAAATCTCTTCATCCACGCCCATAAACACGCTTTCGATCTGTTCATCTAGCTCGGTGCGGTCGGTCACAATCAGCACGCGTGAATTGGGTACGTTTTCACGGATCCACTTCGCCAGCCAGACCATCGTCAGGCTTTTACCCGATCCCTGTGTGTGCCAGATAATCCCGCCTTCACGACGGGCAATATGCTGTTTAGCTGCCTCGACGCCAAAGAACTGATTATGGCGACAGAGTTTTTTCACACCAGCGTCAAAGGCCATGTAGTTATGGACGATATCCAGCAGCCTTGATTTGCTGCAAAGGCGGCTTAAATGAAAGTCGAGTTTATGCGTGTATGTGCCGGTATTCTCTTCTTTCCACTCCAGATAATATTTTTCCGGCGTTTCGATGGTGCCGTAGCGCAGTCCCTGCGTATCGTTACCTGCCATCACCAGTTGCATGGTGGTAAAGAAATTGCGGATAAAGGTTTTCTTTTGATTATCGAGATTCTGCCGGATGCCTTCGCTAACGTGGACAGACGAGCGTTTAAGCTCAATCACGCCCAGCGCGATGCCGTTAACGTACAGCACCAGATCCGGGCGCTTGCTGTATTCACCTTTGACCGTCACCTCGTCGGCGATGGCGAAATCATTGGCTTCAGGATTTGCCCAGTCAATCAGCCACACGGTCTGATTCTGCTCGCCCGCACCTTCCTTTTCCTTTACGCCGTAACGCAGTAGGCGATAGACCTCTTTATTGGCGTAATACAGCTTCTTGCCTTCGCCCAGCGCGGCGGCGGAATCCAGTTGCCGAAGCACGCGGGTAATCAGCGTATCACTGACGCCGCGCCGCTTCAGCCATGCGCTCAGTATGTCCGTGTCGATATTGCTGTCACCGGCATATCCTGCGCTCCGTCCCAGATAGCGGTATCCTAAATCCTTAACAAAAAACTGAATCAAACGCTGCTGTGTGGCGCGTTCGCGCTGGCCGATAGTGCTCAAAGGGCGCTCTCCCTAAATGTTCAGCAATGGAACTCCATCACGCGGTTTATGGCAAATTGCAGATTCTTATCGTCAAAGAGCTTCATCTTGCGGCTGGCCCAGCGTTCACCGGCAGGCCACTGGTGTAGCCCCTCTTTCACTGAATCCAGCGTGGGCTGGCATTGTCCTCGGGTCAGCAGCCAGTCAACGGTCGCCAGCAGTTCCAGACCAAACGGCGATTCAAAACCGTCAATCAACTGGCTGACCTGCTCAAGCGCCGGTAACCACGCTTTGGCTTCGCTGTTAAGCCAGAGGTTGATGTGTTCTTTTTCCCGATCGTTAAACCATATAACGTCCAGTGGCTGGCTGTCCGGGATGCGTTTCTCGGCTTTCAGATAGGTGCCGTCCAGCGCGTTAAGCAGATGGTTCAGGTTGGGGGCATACGGGCCGTAATAGTGCGCCTCAAACCGCAGTTTTAGCACGTCTTCCTGCTGATGCTGTTCAATGGCGCGTTGTAACAGCCATGCCAGCTTCTGAATTTCCAGCAGGCTGCACTCCATGCCCAGCACCCAGTAGCGGCGCACCAGTTCAGCGATCATCGCTCTGGCGGGGGTGAGCTTTTTTACACCGGTGCTCTTGGCAACATTCTGGTATTTTTCGGTGGGCTCATAAATCAGGATTTCTGTGTCCTGAAGGTCGCCCAGCGCAGATTCAATTCGCGTCCGGACGTCCGGCCAGTTCAGGCCGCCGTTGCCCGCACCCAGCGGGGGAATAGCGATGGACCGCACGTTCTCTTCGATCAAAAAGCGACGTAAGTCCTGCAAGCCGTCTTCAATCCACTCCATGCGGGAGTCGGCGCGCCAGTGCTGCTTGGTAGGGAAGTTGACGATCCAGCGCGGCCCCATTAGTTCGCCGGTTTCGGTAATAAACATCTTGCCGGTCATGACCTGCTTTTGTTTGCAGGCGAGGGCATAGGCTTTCATATTGTCGGGGAAGCGCTCTTTGAACATCAGCGCGATGCCTTTACCCATGACACCGACGGTATTAACCGTATTCACCAGTGCTTCCACGGGCGCATCCAGTAAATTGCCTTGTGTATATGTCATCATGAGAAGTACCACCCGGCCCGTGCGTGAACGGGCATTGACAGATTGCGTTGCGACAGCCACTGCTCTAATTGTAACCTGACGCCATCGTTGTAACAAATCATCCCGACCAGCAGTGTGATTGGGCAGTGCTGCCAGATTAACGCCTCGGCCTGATAGCGTTCAAACTTGGCAAGATCGTCCTGATCGCGACGGAAATCCCTCGCCTGTAGGATGGGCCAGTCGATCCGGTGCAGATTGTTTAGATCGGTATAGTAATTCGCCAGATTATAGTAGGCGTGGCTGTCGGTAAACACGAAGGGGACTTGTTGTGCCGCCACGTGTCGCAGGCTGCTGACCAGAATGACGATTTCTTCATTAGGGCGCTGCTTAATGCCGCCACGCCCGCTGTGGATATTCATCAGCATTGGCGAGAAGGGGGTAAAGTAAAACGGTACATAGTCATGCAGCGTTCCGCCCGTCCCGATAGGTACCGGATGCCCGGCGCGTTTGTCGATAAGCTCCGGGTTGCCGATATTGATCCAGTTTGCAGCCTGCACTTGGCTATTGTCGCAGTGCAGGCCGTTGTCCAGTATCCATGGGATATTGTCCCGATGGACAATGCGCCAGATCAGGGCTTTTTCCGGGTTGAGGCTGGCGCTGTAGTCATAGGCCACAATCAGGCTCCCGGGAACATACGAGAATTGATGTTGACATACATATCGAGTCTATACTTTTGCTTCAAGGCGTTAACAACTGTTTCTGTTGCTGCATCTGGAACATAGATGCTATGAAAATTGTTTGCGGTTACAGTGGCTGGAGACAGGCACTCAGCCATACAAACACACTTGCAATTGTCATCCCCATATTCACGGCGGTTCATGGTTTCCCAGTCAATGGTAGCCATACCCGTTTCATAATCAAGCAAAGTAATCGCTGAACCAGATAACGGATGTCTGGGAATGACTGACCAGCTATTTGTCTGCGCATAGCTTCGACGAACAGCAATGAGGACGAACGTCTTATCTGGATTATTACGATGAACCCTGCCATCAAAAGGGTTTCGGGCAAAAAAATGGAAAGGAACATACTCTTCCAATCGTAAAGCACTGCGCGAAGCTATGATTTCAGGATCGGCAATATCTGAAAAACCACGCAAGAGGCTGCGAGATTTTAGCCCTTCGGAGAAAATATCTTCCAGATTGTTAAGATCCGTTAAGTGATAAAGAAATTGCTGTGTGCGAATATCTGACATAGGTCTAGTTCCTTTCTATGAGCCGAGTCTTTCCTGTTAACAGTTCCTGCATCATCCCCTGTTTAAGCTGGCGGGTTTTGTCCAGACGTTGTTGCAGGGTCTGAATCTCCTTGTCCATATCGGAGAGGATGGCGGCGATGGCGGTTTGTTCTTCTTTATTTTCAGGTAATGGAATTTTAAAGCCCAACATATCTTTGTTAGTTATTTGATTGATAGTGGCGCCCATAATTTCAGCTATTTGCTTTTGAATAACGTTAGACTGAAATTGATGAAATATAAATTCATATATATCAGTTCGAAATATTGACATAAATGCACCGAATGCCGAACCTTGCGCATTTTTGTCAATTAATGCGCATTTACCAATAAGTTGGCGACTGCCATTTCTCACACACACCAAAATATCACCTTCTTTCACAATTGTGCGCTCAGGTGGTTCTATACTGACGAAAACATTATCATCATAAGCTAAGTGATTATTTTGAATATTGGATGAACGTAATACCAATATACCATAATCAGATGTATCTTCAGGTTTATAAGTTAATCCAATAATGCAATTACCTAGTTCACCGAGATTAATACAACTCCAATCCTCAGGGATTTCCCCCAACTCACTCTTTTTATATCCCTTAACAGAACCATCATCCCGCAACGCAAACTGTCGCAAACGGGTTTTACCCGTTAATAGTTGCTGCATGGTGGCTGTTTTGATGGCCAGTTTTTTGGCGATTAGTTGCTCTAGTTTAAGAATAAAATTGTCACAATCAGACAACGTATCTGCTATTTTTTCCTGTTCTTGCTCGTTTGGAAAAGGTACAGAAATAAGTCTAATCAGATCAGTATTTAGATTAGGCTGTCCGTTACCCGTTGCAATCTTGTCATGAAGGCTTTTTGTTATTGTATTAATGTAATGAATCAAAAATGATTTATTTCCGATTCGTTGGTTAATAATTGCAGCAACACCATCATTTGCACAGCATTTTATTCCTAAAAGTTTTGCAACACCAAGTGTTGCACCACTATTAGAAATAATAAGAGTGCCTTTTTCTAAGGTCCGGCTATGCATAGAACCTAATTCGGTTAACATCGAGGATGTTGCCATAACGATCTGTTGGGCATCCGGGATTGTCGTCAATGAAGCAACCGTCAGCCAAGGGATAAAATCACCCTCAAAATATTTAGGATCACCTGCGGGGCGAGGAGAGCCTCCCCGAACAATATCGCCAAGTTCTCCGAGATATTTGCACTCCCAATCCTCAGGAATAATCCCCACCTCAGTCAATTTAAACCCCGCAGGCACGCCTTTCTCCGCCGTACCCGACTGCTGCTCACTCACCATTAAATCCACCATCACCACACCAGCCCCATTGCTCGCAAATGCCCGGCCACTTTCTCTCTCAACGCCTCAACGGACGCTTCCAGCGCCGGTAACGGCTCGGCATAGCGCTCTTCCAGCTCCTTCACGCGCTCCGCCAGTTGCTGGGTGATACGCTCAATCTCCGCCTTAATCCCGGCCTGCAACGTCGCCAGCCATTTGTCCTGCACCACCAATACTTTGATCGCCGCTTCATCCAGCGTGGAATAATGTTTAAACACCGCGCGATCCAGCGCTTCTTGCGCGGCTTTCAGCGCTTTTTTCGCATTCGCCTCAGCTTTAATCAACGCCAGACAGCGGGTCAGCGCCGCCAGCTCATCCGGGTCGGCGGTGGTCTTCTTCAGTTGAGTCAGGCGGGAATTGACCAACTTTTGCGTCACCTTATCTTTATCGTTCTTCGCTTCGGCCAGCAGATCGTCTTCCCCTGCCTGCTCTTCGACAAACTCGCCTAACTGACGGCTGGCTTCTTCACTGCGTTCCTGTGCACGGTTCAACGCGTCCAGT
Organism: Gerosis bhagava; assembly: GCA_022318305.1. Classification (NCBI taxonomy): domain Eukaryota; kingdom Metazoa; phylum Arthropoda; class Insecta; order Lepidoptera; family Hesperiidae; genus Gerosis; species Gerosis bhagava. The sequence continues at coordinate 16,608 of DWRD01000001.1, forward strand.
AGTTCCGGGAAACAGCGAATTTCCACCAGTGAACGGGGCAGCACATCAGCCCTGTAACGCCGCTTGTCAAACTCAAAATCGTGCGCTTCTTTCCAGACGTTTTTGCCGTCCTTGCCTTTCACCGGCTGGAGTTCGCGAATTTGCGCGGCGGCTTTCCAGCCTTCCTGCATAATCACGTATACATCGTCCTGCATGGCGTCGGCCCAGTAGTCCATCAGGATCTGGTACACGCTGTATTTATTCAGCAGTTCGCTGTTGGCATACTGCGCCAGCAGCATCTCGCTGATATCGCGGATCAGTTCCTTCGGTTTATCACCTTTGCCAATATCTGCCAGCGCCGCCTCTTTCACCCATGCCTTAAACGGCAGCAGGCTGCGGGTGGCAAAATCCTTAAATTCCTGATGTGCCAGAATGGTTGGCTTCACCTGCTGTGCCTCTACCTGTGCCCGACAGTAGCCGGGGCGATCGTCGGTAAACAGCACGTCGCGCAGGGCAGGGAAGACTCGCCAGTAATCTTGTAGGGCATCAACATCGCGTGCCGGAATACCGCCCTGTAAGTGGGCGGTCAGATCGTGCAGATCTTCCGGTTCGCCACCGTCGATATAGCGGGGGATATTCAGGTTGTAATTATTTTGTTCGCTGGCAATTTCACTTAACGGCACCATCCGGCTGTAGCCGGACACCGTGCGCTGGTGGTTAAACACGTCCACGATGCGGTGAATATCCCGGCTGCGCAGGCGGTTCTTGTTGCCGTCCTTGATAAAGCCCCGGCTGGCGTCGATCATAAAAATGCCTTTGCGGCTGTGGGCGTGCTCCTTATCAATCACGATAATGCACGCCGGGATGCCGGTGCCGTAAAACAGATTGGCCGGTAAGCCGATAATGCCCTTGATATAGCCCTGCTTGATCAGGTTTTCACGGATGTTCGCCTCGGCGTTGCCGCGGAACAGCACGCCGTGCGGCAGGATCACCGCCCCTTTACCGGTGCTTTTCAGGCTCTTGATAATGTGCAGCAGAAAGGCGTAATCGCCATTTTTCTCCGGCGGAACGCCCCAGACGAAACGTTCAAATGGATCTTTCTTCGGATCCAGTCCGCTGGTCCAGTTTTTATTGGAAAACGGCGGGTTGGCCACGGCGAAATCGAAGGCTTTCAGCTTGCCGTTGGCTTCTTTCCACTGCGGATCGCTTAGGGTATTACCCTGCCAGATTTTAGCGGTGGCATTGTTGTGCAGGATCATGTTCATCCGCGCTAATGCGCTGGTGGCGTTGTCCATCTCCTGCCCGAAGATCGATAGTCCGCGTCGCGTTTCGTCGCTGACTTTCAGTAGCAGAGAGCCGGAACCGCAGGTGGGGTCGTATACAGTGGCATCCTGCGGTGTGTCAGGCGTAATGCTGATCACCTTCGCCAGAATGCGTGACACCTCTGCAGGAGTATAAAATTGTCCCTTGCTTTTACCGGATTCGGTGGCGAAGTGGCGCATCAGGTACTCATAGGCATCGCCCAGTAGATCATCGCCATCGGCCCGGTTGCTGGACAGATCCAGCCCCTCGAAGATACCGACTAGCTTCGTCAGGCGGTCAATCATCTCCTTGCCTTTACCAAGCTTGTCTTCGTCGTTAAAGTCGGCCTCGTCAATAACGCCTTTCAAATCGTTCTCTTCCGCCAGCTTGCGGATGATTTTGTTAATTTTATCGCCGATTTCTTTATCGTTCTTCAGCGCGATCATATCGTCAAAGCTGGCCCCTTTCGGGATAACGATCATTCCGTAAGGGTCGCCTTTGTATTTGTCGGACACATACTTCATAAACAGTAGGGTCAGCACATAGTCCTTGTATTGGCTGGCATCCATCCCGCCGCGCAGTTCGTCGCAGCTTGCCCACAGGGAGGAATATAGTTCGGTTTTTTTGATAGCCATTAAATATCTCGTTTTGCACGGTGATGTGCTGTAAGCGGGTTACAGCAGATCGGTGTTCAGTCCGGCGGCTTTCAGCCGACGGGTTAAGTTACGCATTTTGCTGAATTCGGTACCGAGACTCTGGCTCAGACCGGTGCCTTCGCAAAAGGCTTTTGCCGTAATGTGTTCCAGTTCGTCGGCATATTTGATCATTTGCAGATGCAGCTCAACGGTGTACTGATTACGCGGCGCGTTGGACAGCGCTTGCTGAATACGGCGATAAATATCGTTTTCGTTCATAACATGGGCAACCGGATGCGTATTAGCTAAGTTAGCTAAATTAGCTAAAACTCATTCAGGGCTCAAGCTGATATTGTGTTTACTGCGATTAGTTGATCGAAATGCGAACTAAGCGAGGCAGGGCGTCATGCAATAAACTTTTAGGTTGATCATTATCACTTTGTCATCATCCTACCCACTTGTCCTCCTGCTCTTTTAATATCCCCCAGACCCGTAGACACCATACTAGCCACAGCACCGCCAACTCTCACCCCTGCCCACATTAGTCCTCCTAGCCAGAACGCGGGCAACACAACAAACATCGTCCCCATCACCATATTGACGATCAAATCATCTGAAGTGTTCTGTAAGCCGTACAGGTTGAAATGCGAAGCTCCGTTCCCGCTATAAATTATCTCCATCAGCCAGCTATCCAGCCAACGGGCCAGTTCCCACCAGAAGGTAAGGAAGAACAGGGCGAACTGCACAAAGCTCAGCGTGATGACAGTTTTAAGCTCCCATGCCGAGAACAGCAGAATTACCGGAATACAAATCACCAGCGCCATTTCGAGGAACGCCTGCACCATCGGCAGCGCCTGGCGCACGCTGTCGAAGGCAGGGAACAGCGCGAGGCTGGAAACCGACATTCCGGCTATACTCCCCAATCGACTTAACGCCTGCGATGCATTCAGATTATCCCCCGCATTGCCGCCAAATCCGTTGTATACCAGCCCGCCCTGCGACACCTGCATATTGCGCGGGCTGACCAGCGAACGCAGCACTGCCTGTTCATACTCGTCTTTCGACTGCCCCAGTTTTTGCAGCCGCTGCCAGAGTGTCGTATCGACCTGCTTCAGCAGGCGGTTTTTCAGCCCCGCATCACCATCGGACCACCAGTCTTTACACGCTGGATAGCCACCGCCACCCGTATCACTCAGACCGTCGTCGCGGCTGGCGTCATAAGGCCAGGCGGCGCGGGGCGAACGGGAATGGTCGTGGTCGTAATAGCCCGGCGTGGCGAGGTAAAAAGACGATCCCACCCAGTCCACCTCCCGGCTCTGTTCCTCGCTGATATCACTGCCCAGCCGCTTGAGTCGTACCCACGACGGCCCATAGCAGTCGTTAACGAAATCCTGTAATTCCTGTGCCAGCGCTGGATCGGCGATCCGGGTGTGTTGCACCTCAAAGCGCAACTGGCGCAGGTCCGGTTTGCAGGGCAGTACCGCGACGGCGGCGCTGGTAATGCCTTTGCCCAGCGCATGGGTGAAGTACCACCACACCGGAACGGAAGCGCTCTGGCCGCTGAGTTCATTAATCAAAGGTGCATAGCCGGAATCACCGGGCAGCACCACCGACCAGCCGCACTGCTTCGTGCGCTGGCTGTCGTAGGTGAGGGTATTGATATCGACATTGAGGAACGGCACGCCCGCAAAGAGGATCACCAGCAGGGCGCTGTAGAGCGAGTGCTCCACCCAGATAACCAGCAGGCGGGCGACGTTGCCTTCGTCCGCCCCCTGGCTGCGCGCTTTCAGCCACAGGGCGATCAGCTTCGCCAGCAGGGGCAGGGCGAACAGACCAGTGGCGGTCAGCGTCTGCCAGACGCCGTTGTTCACCAGCCAGCCGAGCAGGGTGAGCACGTACTCGAAATAGCTGTTGGCGGTCATCGCGGACTGTCCGGCTGTGGATTATTGAGATTGTGCAGGCGGCGATCGCTGTCGTCCGGCACCTCCACCGCCTGGCCCTGAAGCTGGTCGCGCTGCTGTTTGCGTTGCAGGATCTGACTGGCGGTATTGCGCGTCAGCGCCTGGCGGAAATCGAGTTCCAGCTTAAGCTGGCTCAGCTCTTCATCCAGTTGGGCGGTGGTTTTGCCCAGGCTCTCCTGCGCTTCTTTGACGTTGGCGATATTGGGTTCACGCATACCCGCGAGCAGCGTGCGCCGGGCCAGCAACGCCTGTTCGGTAACGCGGGCCAGTGCTAGTTCTCCCGCCAGCCGTTCGGTAAGGACGGCAACGTCCGGATCGTCGCGCAGCGCCTCGACCACGCTGCGGGTCAGTTGCATGGATCCGCCGGAGGCTTTCGCCAGGTTGTCGAAGCCGGGTTTCTGGCTGCCGTTAACCAGATCCGTCAGCACAGGCAGGATCTTCGCTTTTTCTTCGTCGATCAGCGGATGCAGGCCGATCCCCGCCTGTGCGCCGGAACGCGCATCCGGATCGTCGGTGGCCTGCGCCACGCTAATGGTCTGTTCGCCGACGACACGAGTCATCCACCCGGCGGCCTCTTCCGGGGATCTCCAGGTGGTACAGAGTTCTCCATCGCATTCAGATATGGTCAGGGATGTGGTGCTGGTGGCGGGCTGCTGGTTGAGGATATTCCAGCCTGCGGCGGTTGCGTCATAGACTACATTGATTGGCGGCTGGCCTTTGCCGCCGCGCTTTTCGCCGCCGACCCAGCGTTTACCCTTTTCGGCAGCTTCTTTCGCTGCTTTGTGGTCGGTGCGGATGGCATCGCTGTCGCTGGCGGCAAGGGTCTGGTAGTTCTCCGCTTTGGCTCCGGAAAACCAGGCGGAATCGGCCGCTAAATCGGTCATCTTCTCCGCCATTTTCTGGCAGTTCAGCAGCGATTTATCGAAATCCAGCCGTCCCTGCAGCACGCCGTTGGTCAGCAAATCATACAGCTGCGGATTGGCGCGCTGGATAATCATCGCGGGCAGGCTGGCGACCGCCCCGGTGGTGCTCTGGATGACGTTGCCCATCAGTTGCTGGAAGCCGTCGGTGATGCCGTTCAACTGGTTGCGCACGGTGGTGTCGATGTCGAAATTGCCGCACATCAGATCGGCGTTCCAGCCAATCCCCACGCTGAGCGGCGAGGGGGTGCGGCGCACGGGCGGCGGCATTACCGCTTCACCGCCGCCAATCTGGTAGTAAAGCAGGTCGTCGACCGCGCCTCGCTTGCGGAAGCTGTAGTCATCGGCGGCCACGCACACCCAGGAGAAAAACAACAGGATCAGGTAAAGCGCTCTCATCATCGCCTCCGCTAACCCGTGCTGCCGAGAAAGGTTTGCCCCCGGCGCGGACAGCATTTATAGGGCCGCCACAGCGTCCAGGCGTAAGCCCCGTCATTCGCCAGCTTGTCGGCGTAGGTGTCGGTGGCGCTGCCATCCGGGAACACCGAACAGGCGGCGGATTTTTTCGGGGTGAGCATCTGCCACTGGTGGTTAGTGCTGTCACCTTCAGTAACCGGTGAGGGCGGCCAGTATCCGGCATAGGAGGAGGCCGTCAGCGGCGTGTAGATATGCGGTTGTCCGGTACGCGTCACCAGATCGGCCACGCGTTGGGCGATCACCGCAGCGGCTTTGTAATCGTGCGTCTGACTGATGGCTCCGGCGCGTGGGTAGAGATTGCCCCACATATCACCACTCTTACCGACTTCACGCAGCCCCGGCGTTAGCGCCTCCGGCCAGGTCATCTCCGGTACGCCGCTGCGCCAGGCCAGCGCATCCACCTGGCTCAGAAAGTACGGTTCAAAAGGTTGCGATGAAGGCGAGCAGATATAGCCAAACTGGGTGAAAAACTTCGCCAGTTCATCACCTGCCGGGAAGCCGATGGCGTCGGCATTCTTAAAGCGGATCTTACTGTGCTGGCTGGCCGCACGGGGATTCGTATCACCACCGCCTTCGGCAATGCCGGGCAGCGCTGGGCTGAATAACGACATCTCTGCCCACGGATTTAGCCCGGTGATGCTGTAAGCCGACACCACCAGATCCGGGCGGAAATGGCTGACCTTCACCGACGTGCGTACCGAGCAACCGAGCGGCGTGCAATAGAGCCAGTAGCACAAGCCGACCACCCGGTAATTCACGCAGTCTGGCGACAGGGCGGAAGCGGCAATTTCCGGCGTGGTAATGGCTCTGAGCGGAAAAGCGGCGCACAGCATCAGGGGCAACAGCAGAGTAAAGCGGTCTGGCATAACGTCTCCGGCAACAGAGTTTTCTTCTGCCGGGTGTAGCACTATGCCCGCTAAATCGCGGTAGAAAACTGGAGCCAGCCTCTGAAAATTGTTGAGTCTGTCATCACCTTTTTGGGCTTTCTGGTAGTATTCTCTGGTCCAGGCCGGGCTACGAAAGTGGTTCCGGCCTGTTTTTTTCTTCATTGTTTATTGTGTTTAAGGAGCAAGGCTTATGCCAGTAAAACGAAAACACCTTACAAGCCAGGAAGTGGGGCAGATACTGCTTGCAGCGGACCGAGGGATCCATTTCGAGCGCGATTACTGCCTCATCCAGATGTGTTTTTTACATGGCCTGCGGGTTAGTGAGCTGTGTGGAATGCGCCTGTCGGATATCGACCTGGTTGGACGCTCGGTGTATGTCAGGCGACTCAAAAACAGCCTGTCCACGCAGCATCCGCTGTTCGATGCTGAACTGCCCGCGTTGATGCGTTGGCTAAAGGTGCGCCGCCGCTGGCGGGAGGCAGACAGCGACTGGCTTTTTTTGTCGCAGAAAGGGGGTCCACTGTCGCGCCATCAGGTCAGGTTATTGCTCAGACGTTACGGCGAACTGGGTGGGATCAGCATTCCCGCGTATCCGCATATGCTGAGACACGGATGCGGTTACGCGCTGGCGGACCTGGGGCGTGATACGCGTCTGATACAGGATTATCTGGGGCACCGGAACATCCGGCATACGGTGATTTATACGGCGACAAATACGCAGAGGTTTATGAATGTCTGGGGGAATATGAGAGAAAACCACACAATTAGTGCCAGAATGTAAAGTAGTATCAGAAAAATTTAGCAAAGTGTCAAAATTTTTCTGAGACCCCTTTAGGTAACGAATTATCTCGCTGTTTTTAAATAATTTATCTGCGCGAATATTGTCTAACACACCTCTGGCTCCTGCTGGCAACGTGCTGAAGTTGTTCACGTTGCCAGTTTTCATTTGCTCACCTTCTTATGGTTTTATGCCGTTCCTTAAGCGGTATTCCGCTTTCACCAACGTTTTATTCTGGACTTTCTTTTTCCACCAAATTTTCTCCTGAACTCACCACTCTGGCACTAACGGGAAAGTCTAATGCGGATTTTTTCACCGCCGGAGTGAAGCAGGGCAGACCCCTGGAGTGATTTTTCATCAAGGAGAAAGGTATGAAAAAAACGATAACAATCGCGTGTTTTATGCTGGCGGCCGGCAGTGCGATGGCCGCTGACGGGACGATCAATTTTACTGGCAGCATTACTGACCAGACCTGCACGGTGGACAGCGGTTCACAAAACCTGAATGTCAATTTAGGCAAAGTGGCGCAGACCGCGCTTAACGGCGCCGCCGGAATGAAAGCGGCGCCGACGCGTTTCACGCTTAGCCTGAGTGATTGCCCGGACACCGTAACGGGAGCAAACGTGAAATTTGACGGCACTTCCGACGGCGTAAACCAGAACCTGCTGGCGCTGGACAACGGCACAGGTATCGCGACCGGTGTTGGTATTGAAATCGCTGACAAAAACGGTACGGCCATTCCGCTTCACACCGCCTCTCCTGACTACACCCTCGCCGCAGGGGCCAACTCGCTGGACTTTATTGCCCGTTATGTTTCTACCGGCGCAGCCGTCACCACCGGTACAGCAAACGGCACCTCGCAGTTCACCATTAACTACAAATAACACTGTGCCGTCGCGGGGCGCATTCTCCTCCTCCTACCCATGCGCCGCCGCATAACAGGGAGCGTTTCGCAGGGATGCGTATTTTTCGTCCGGAGATAACAAGATGAACAGGTATGTACACGTTGCGCTGGCGTTCTTGCTGGCTTTATTTACCGTGCAGGCGCAGGCCGGAATCGTGATTGGCGGAACGCGGGTGGTTTATGACGGGGATAAAAAAGAGGCCTCAGCGTCCATCCGTAACCCGGAGAAATCCGGCGTTTATCTGGTGCAGAGCTGGGTGGATAACGGCGAACGGGGCGGCAAAGCGCCGTTTATCGTCACGCCGCCGCTGTTTCGCATTAACCCCGGTGAAGAGAATATGCTGCGCATCATTCGCACCGGCGGCAACCTGCCGCCGGACCGGGAGTCCGTGTTCTGGCTCAACGTAAAATCCATTCCCGCCACCGATGACAGCAAACCGCACACCAATGTATTGCAGGTAGTGGTGAAGTCGCGCCTGAAGCTGTTTTACCGTCCCGCCGGTCTGGAAGGCCAGCCGGAGACCGCGTATCGCCAACTGTCGGTGGCCCGCAGCGGCAATCGCCTGACCGTCAGCAATCCGACGCCGTATTACGTCACGCTGTTCACCCTGAAGGTAGATGGGAAGGAGATAAAGAGTGCGGATATGGTGCCGCCGAAGGGCAGTGTGAGTTTCACGCTCCCTTCCGCCACGGCGTCCAGCGTTAGCTGGCAGGCCATCAGCGACTACGGCGGCGTCAGCCAGATCGAAAGTCGCCAGTTGTGAGGGGAGAGCGTGATGAACAACCCTGAACGGCGCACCATGATGATCCTGCTGGCGCTGCTGCTGGTGATGATCCTCCTGCTGGCATATTTCCGCAACGCAGAAGCTCGCGAGACCTTCAATACCCATGCGCTGGAAATCGACAACCCCGGCCAGCCGGTGGCGGATTTATCCACCTTTGCCGAAGCGGACGGCCAGTTGCCGGGCGTTTACCGGGTGACGGTCTACGTAAATGGCGAGCAGCAGGGCGAAGCGCAGGATATCGCCTTTGCCGCCGGGCCAGACAAAAAACTCCGCGCGCAGATAACCCCCGCCATGCTGAAAGCGTGGGGCGTAAAAACCGATGTTTTTCCCGCGCTGGCGGCGTTGCCCCTGGATAAGCCGCTGGCGGATATCGGCCGCTATATCCCGATGGCGTCCAGCGAGCTGCGCTTCAGTAAACTGCAACTGAATGTCAGCATTCCCCAGGCGGCGATGAGCGCCTCGGCCCGCGGCCAGGTGGACCCCTCGCAGTGGGATGAGGGCGTGCCTGCCGCGTTGCTGAACTACAGCCTCAGCGGCAGCAATACCTGGCGCGACCACCAGAGCGGCTCAGAGGATAACTACTATGCCAACCTGCAAAGCGGCCTGAACCTTGGCGCGTGGCGGCTGCGCAACTATTCGACCTGGAACTATGATGAGGATAGCGGCAGCCACTGGGATTCCATTAACACTTACCTCCAGCGGGATATCCAGCGCCTGAAAGGGCAACTGACGCTCGGCGACAGCTACACCCCTTCCGATATCTTCGACAGCGTGCAGTTTCGCGGCGCGCAACTGGCGTCCGACGACAATATGCTGCCGGATAGTCTGCGCGGGTTCGCCCCGGTTATCCGCGGCATTGCGCAGTCGAATGCGCAGGTGACGGTGAAGCAGAACGGCTACATCATCTACCAGAGCTACGTCGCGCCGGGCGCGTTCGCCATCAGCGACCTCTATCCGACGTCGGGCAGTGGCGACCTGGAAGTGACCATTAAGGAGGCCGACGGCAGCGAGCGAACCTTTATCCAGCCGTTCTCGGCGGTACCGATTATGCAGCGTGAAGGCCGCCTGAAGAATGCCCTCACCGCCGGGAAATACCGCAGCGGCAACAGCGACAGCGATGAGCCGCAGTTCGGCCAGGTGACGGCGATTTACGGCCTGCCGCACGCCATCACCATTTATGGCGGCACGCTGTACTCGGAGGACTATCAGTCCGGGGCGGCAGGGCTGGGGTTTGGTCTCGGCGAGCTGGGTTCGGTCTCCGCCGATATCACCGCTGCGCACACCACGCTCAACAACGATGAAACCCACGACGGCCAGTCGTACCGGGTGCAGTATTCGAAGGATTTCCAGGCCACCGACACCAGCTTTACCCTGGCGGCGTACCGCTACTCCACCGAAGGTTTTTATACCTTCCAGGAAGCCAATGACCTGCGGACGGACAGCGATGACGGCTGGCGGATGCAGTACAACAAGCGCCAGAAACTTCAGCTCGACCTCAGCCAGAGCCTCGGCAACTACGGCTCGTTCTTTATCTCTGGCTACCAGCAGGACTACTGGCGCGAGGACGGCTACGAGCGCACCCTGAGCACCGGCTGGAACGGCAATTACAGCGGCGTCAGCTACAGCATCACCTACAGCTACAGCGACTACCCGGACAGCACCCAGCCCGCCGACCAGCAACTGGCCTTCAGCATGCAGGTGCCGCTCAGCTGCTTCCTGCCCAACGCCTGGGCCAGCTACAGCATCAACACCGCGAAGCACGGCGACACCCGCCAGCAGGTAGGGCTCAACGGCACGGCGCTTGCCGACAACAACCTCAGCTACAGCCTCCAGCAGAGCTACACCAACCATGGCGTGGGCGGCTCCGGCAACATCAACGCCGATTACAAGGGCGGCTGGGGCGAAGTGACCGGCGGATACAACTACGACGATGACAGCCAGCAGGTCAACTATGGCCTGAAAGGGGGCATTGTCGCGCATCCACATGGCATCACTTTCGGGCAGCCGCTCGGCGACTCGCTGGCCGTGGTGAGCGCGCCCGGTGCGGAGGATGCAAAAGTGCAGAACAACACCGGGGTGTACACCGACTGGCGCGGTTATGCGGTGGTGCCTTACGTCAACCCGTACAAGAAAAACCGCATCGCGCTGGATACCAGCACGCTCGGCGATGAGGTGGATATCGACACCGCCGTCCAGACTGTGACGCCGACGCAGGGTGCGGTGGTGATGGCGGACTTCAACACCCGCGTCGGGCGGCGCGTGCTGATGACGCTGCTTTACCGTGGGCTGCCGGTGCCGTTTGGCGCGCAGGCGAAGCTGAAGGAAGGCGGCAGCGGCATCGTTGGCGATGATGGCCAGGTGTATCTCACCGGCGTGCCGGATGAGGGCGATATCGCGGTGAGCTGGAACGGGACGCGGCAGTGCATGGTGCATTACCGGCTGCCGGAGAATGCCGGAAACGTTCCGGTGACGGAAACTGAACAGGAGTGTCGTTAAATGAAGGTGTTATTAAAATCCGGCTGGCTGGTGCTGGCGTTGTGGCTGGTTTCTTTTGGTACACAGGCCTCCTGTGGTTTCGCTTCCGGAGTGAGTAGTGAAGTTCCGGGGTATATCAGTTTCGGCAATGTGGCGGTCCAGCGTGATGCGGCGGTGGGCAGTGTCATCGCCACGGCCACAACGGGGGCGTATAACGGCGGCAATACTATCGCCGGGTGTTCAGAAGCCTGGACCTACCGTTGGGAACTGAGTAAGTGGGGAACGTTAAGCAGTCTCGGAAGCAATATCTATAACACTAATGTTCCTGGAGTGGGTATCCGGTTGACTAACACCTCTTCCGGGAAAGTGCTTCCCTATGACCAGAGTGTGGGCGCGAATGTTTATATTTACATCGGTGGTGATGGTATTAAAGCGGAGTTAATCAAAACGGGTGATATTACCGGGGGAACGCTGGATAGCGGCATGCTGGCGCGGGCCTCGGTGGCGAACCAGTTTTATTTTGCCAATGTCACCCTGAATGGCACAAACACCATTACCTCTGAATCCTGCTCCGTTACCACTAACCCGGTTAATGTCCCGCTGGGCGACCATGATAAAAGCGAGTTCAGCGGTCCGGGTTCCGCAACGGCCTGGCAGACATTCAATATCAATCTGAGTTGTATTCAGGGCGCACGGATTAATGTGCGTATTGACGCCACAGCAGACAGCGACGCCGGCGTACCCGGCGTCATTAAACTCGACAGCGATCCGGTAAATGCCAGCGGTGTCGGCGTGCAGCTCTGGTACCGCTATGAAGACAGCCCGGTACAGTTCGGCCAGGAGCGGTATTACTACACCTCGCCATCAGGCGGCAACGAATATGTTCAGCTTCAGGCGCGCTATTACCAGACAACACAGAGCATCACGGCCGGGAAAGCGAACGCCACGGCGACGTTTACGTTGACATATAAATAGCTACCTGAACAATTATAAAGGTTTTAAACTAACCCTCTGTTTATCAGGGAAGATGATAATGATCCAATATTGGTGGAAAGATCTTTTTGATCGCAATAATAACTGGCAGGGGCTGGAGCTGACACTTAAGAGCAGCCAGAGGACCGACGTGGCGATGGAAATGCTAAGTGGTCGTTATGGGCGGATGGCGCTGCAGGTTTCTGGGGAGACATTATTCTGGGCATCAATGCTGAAAGATCATTCCGGTGTCTGGTTGGTGTTTAATGCCGATCATTCCGCTTGCCAGACATTATTACCGGCTGTCACATCTGAAGATATTGAAGGCATTAAAAGCAAAGGCGAACGGGTCTGGACAGGTGAATGGTGTCGCTATTTTTCCCGGCAATTAATGAATGCGCCAGTGCCTCTTCTGTCTCCTCGCCGATGGCTGATAAGGCCGATGGAGGCCAAATATTCATTACCGAAATTATCCGGACAGCGTGTTCCTGCAAATAGCTGGCGTTTTGAGTCTCCAGAAAGCAGCGGGGATATCGGCTGTAGCTGGACGCTCTACGGCGAAGATTTTCCTGATTTGGTTAATCCTGCCAAAGTCAGATTAGTGGATTGGTGGTGGGGTGGTAGCCTGCTACTTGGACGTTATCCGATACAACCTGATGCCGGAAGGTTAAAATGGTGGCGTAAAAAATGCCGTGAGGGTGCGCTGCCTCCAGTGCTTGTCTGGTATATAGCAGGGCTGGGTTCATTTGTTATTCTTGATGGTCATTATCGTTTACAGGCTGCGATTGCAGAAGAGGTCCCTCCTTCATTTCTGGTGCTCAGCGAATTGCAGGAACGGGATTTTGCTACCGATCAAGAGCATCGGGCCCGTATTGTCCGGGCTTTAGAACAGCAGCTCAAAAATCCTAAGTGCAAAATCGATGGTGTAAATCAGACGCTGATTAATCTTTATGATACACGCTATCTTTATGCCTCAACCCATAGCCGCGCGACGCTCGGCGAAGGAACGCGTTGGGCACAGGAGTTAGAAAGCTATCTGCAACGGCATCAGTTGGAAGACTATCGGGACCGGATACTGAATGGTGTTAACGATGAATGTTGAATTAAGGATAACAAATGGCGGCATTCTTTAGGGAATACAGAGATACCCTTCTCGCTTTTACTGGAATTATTATCGCGCTGCTTTCCCTGTGGTTTACCTGGTCGCAAAGCCAGGAGCAAATAAAGCATAACCATATTTCTGTTGAGCCGCGGATGAATGCTTATTTTTCAAATGACGGGCGGGCGAACAAATCGGGTATTTACATCATCAATAATGGAATGGGAACGGCATTTGTCTCTGCTATATCTGCAACGGTCAATGGCAAAAAAGTTGAACCTGTTGCCGGGAATATTTTTGTCGGAGCAGTGCAGGCGTTAGGCCTGGATATCCAGTGCTTTGTGATTGGCGGACCCAGACCTAATGATTCATTTAAAGTTGGCGAGGAGATTTTCTTAATTGAAGCAAGGGGAACTGACGATCGCTGCTCTGGCGATTCACTTATCCTTCGCTCTGCGGCTTTAGACTCTGCCCGCCTGGATTTTGTCCTGGATATTGAATCAATATACGGGGACAGATTCCGGTATGTTTATTCTCAGAATAAACAAATTAAGCGTGATTAAACGGGCTTGCGGATACCAGCTTCCCTGCTGGCCGACTATTTTAATGACACTGGTTTTTGACATTCGAGACTCTGATGCACCGCCTCGCAGATCCGGCTTACCGCCAGCCCGTCCACTGCGGTGACCGGGTACGGTGACCTGTTCCTGACCGTCCGCACAAAATCATTGATGGGGTCGATACCAAAACCGCTGGCGACGCCGTTGCGGTAGTTGATGAAATAGCTGTTGGGCGTGAGCGTCTTGTCCGGGGTGGTGATTTCCAGTCCGCGGTGCTGCGAGGTGCTGCGGATCCAGGTTGCCTCGCAGAGGATATCGATACGCCCGTCGTTGTCCTTCGGGAAGCCTTCCGGCAGCACCCATGAGTTTTCCACCACCCATGAACTGCCATCGGCCATTGTCAGCAGGCTCTGCACGCTGTCGAAGGTGTCGAGGCCGCATTCGACCATCAGCCGCTTCTGCCCGACGGCATACACCGACACCGCTTTCTGGCCGGAGAGATACCGTACAAGGTCGAAGCAGTGGGAGCCGAGGAACCACACCGGGGAGCTTGCGCCCGCCCAGTTCAGCCACTCCGTCGGCACACTGATGACATCGTCCATGCTGATATGCCCGCGCAGGATGCGCCCGGTCTCCGGCCTTTCCAGTTCGGCCTTAATGCGCCTCACCGCCGGGTCCCAGCGCTTATGAAAATCGACGCCGACCAGCAGGTCTCGTTGCCGCGCCATTTCCACGATAAGCTCACACTCGCGTACTGAGGTGGCGAGCGGCTTTTCCGCCAGCACATGTTTGCCGTAGCGCAGCGCGGTGAGGATGGATTCGGTGTGGTACGGGTCCGGTGTCGCCACCGAGACCACGTCAACGGCTTCCTCCTGCAACAGGATATCCAGCCGGGTATAGCCGATTACGCCGTAGGCCATGGCGAGGTCGTCGCAGCGTTCTGCGTCGGTGTCGCAGATGGCGACCAGCACCGTGTCCGGGTTATGGCAGTACGCGTTCATGTGGTGTCTGCCGTAGATGCCTGCGCCGACCACGGCGGCTCTGATTTTGTTCATGGTTATATCCTCAGAATAAGCCCAGGGAAAACAGCCAGCCGATGATGACGGCCAGCGGTCCGGTCAGTTGTCTCGACAGCAGGAAGGCGGGGACACCCTTCGCGATGGTCTCCGGCTTCGCCTCCTGCATCGAAAGGCCAACAGGCACGAAGTCGCAGCCAACCTGCACGTTGATGGCAAACAGGGCGGGCAGGGCGAAGGCCGGAGATATCGCGCCTGCGCCAATCTGCGTGCCAATCATCACGCCGATGACCTGCGAGATGGCCGCTCCCGGCCCGAGCACCGGGGAGAGGAACGGAATGCCGCAGATGAGTGACAGCAGCACCAGCCCCCACAGCGAATTCGCCAGCGGCGTCAGAGCATGGGCAATCAGGCTGCCGAGTGCGGTTTCCTGCACCAGGGCAATCAGCAGTGAGACAAAGGCCATAAACGGAATGACGTTGCGCAGGGAGACATCCACCGCCTCGCGGCTGGCGGCAAACAGCAGGGCGATAACATGGCCGACGGCGGTACCGGTCTGCTCGACCATGCGCACCAGTTTCTCCATGCCGCGTGGGGGTAGCGGCAGAATGGTCACCCGTGTCGCAGGCTCCTGAATTGTCTCTGGTTTACCGTCCGGCGCTTCAGCCGTGTCCACCAGAATCAGTTGTTCCATCGTGACGCCGGAGACGTAATTATCTACCGTAATAAAATGCGCCAGCGGTCCAGCGCGCCAGGTGGGCAGCACGTTGATGGTCGGAATGCCTTTTTGCGGATAGAGGCCGCAGCGCAGAGAGCCTGCGCAGTTAATCACCACGCAGAGGATGTCGTTATCCGGCGGGATATCGGCAAAGCCGTTGACCACCTCAGACTGCGTCAGCGCGCCGATTTCAATGGCGACGGGGTGGATTTCCCGCCCGGTGAGCGACAGCACCTTTTTGCCGCTACCAACAGGCAACCATAGCCCCTTACCGTAGCCGCCGGGGCCGGGGGAAATAAGCACCGTGTTCATGGGCGTCCCTCCTCAATCACCAGATTGCCGTGCAGGTCGCGGAGTTTCGGCACCGGGCCGGAGAGATGAACCGCGCCGACATGGCAGGGATTCAGGTCACCGTTGAACACCAGCGTCACGTGGCCGAGTTCAAACAGCGCCTGTTGTGCCCCCTTGCCGATGGCAGTCACCAGATAGTCGTGGCCCGCCAGCATCAGGCGGTCGCCGGGCAGTATCATCAGACTCTCTTCCCGGAACGACGGTTCCAATGACAGCGAGTAATCCAGACAGTCCTTCGGCCCGTTGCTGTCGAAGGTGATGAGCATCTTGTCGGTGAGGCCGTCGGCGACAAACAGCCCGATGGCAGTAATACGTGCGCAGTAAATCATCATGGCGCATTCCCTCGCTTGCTGAGCCGGAGAAACAGGTACTCGGTGATAATCCCGCGGATTAAACCAATCAGCATAGCGGCGGCGATATAGCGCAGCGCCAGCGAGGTGACGGGCAGGCTGAGCGCCTTAACCCCGGCCGCGACGCCGAGCCAGACAAACAGCTCCGATGGCACCACGTGTGGGAACAGGCTGGTGAGGGGATGGGCGGTGGTGCCGAGCGCATCTTCATAGCCGGGCTTGCTCTTTTCGGGTAAGAGTTTGCCGAGGGTCAGCGCGCCGGGGCTGCTCATAAAGAACCAGCCGAGCACCGGCAGCACGCCGTAGGTAAGAATACGCGAGCGGCCAAGCAGGGCGGCGACTTTCTCCATCCGTACGGTGCCGACCAGCTTCATCAGGAAGTTGATGGCCAGCAATAGGGTGATGAGCATCGGGATAAGCCCGGTCATCATGTCGAGGAAGATTTTGCCTGCGGCCTGAAACAGGTGGATAAAGCCTTCAGCCAGGGAGACCAGAAACATGGCGGCCTCCTGCGATGGTGCATGGTTGTGGTTCGGTGTGCATAAACAACTCTCCTGTCAGGTGTCGTTGGTTAATGCCTCCTGCCACTCACAGCGCGGGTCGTTATGTCCCGGAGTTTTCCGTTGTTGTCATGGGGTAAAGCGGTTTTCTGGGTTCGCGTTTATTGTGGGAATTGAGATAACGGCCGGGCCAGATCTCTGACGGGTGTACTTTCAGCGCGATGGCAATCAGCCACTCGCCTTTCGGCCACGGGCGCGTCAGGGTATTCGACAGCGTTGACGAGGCCAGTCCCGCTTCCCGCGACAGTTTCGCCAGACTGGTGCCGCGCTTGTGTAAGGCGGCAATGATGTCGGCGGGGTGCCAGTCTTTTTTAGTCATTCTGTTTGCCTCTCTCAGGTCTGAAAACCAGTTAAGACAATCCGTTATATATTCTTTAGGAACTCTAAAGATAACTCATCTTAAGGAATGCTAAAGATGCTGTCAATATAACCACTAACAGGACAGGGTTATGGTTCCGAAGCGTCTTAGGATTGCGAGAGAGTTAGCCGATATGTCGCAAGAGGAATTGGCTATTGCAGCAGGCATTTCTGAAGAAACGGGCTATTCGAGAATGTCACATTACGAAAGTGGCAGGCATAAACCTAAATTCGAACTGGTTTGTCGATTTGCTGAGGTGCTCAATGTCCCTGAAGGCTACTTCTACACTCGGGATGACAGCTTCGCTGATGCAATGCTGAAACTTTACGGTGGAAAACGAGTTCAGTGGAAAAAGGTGCGCTTAAGTTAATTGGTCTTGTTAACGCTCCCTTTGATGTTATGGTTATCTATCTTTATGAAGTCTAAAGATAAAAGAACTTGAGCAATGCTAAAGATTACCGTGAAATCCTTACAGGACACACGGTATGATCCCCAAAAGACTAAAAGAAGCTCGTTTGCGAGCAAAGCTCACTCAGGAAAAGCTTGGCGTACTGGCTGGTATAGAAGAGGCTACGGCTTATTCGCGTTTGTCTCATTATGAAAATGGTACGCATAAGCCGACGTTTGAGTTGGTATGTGAGTTTGCCAGAGTGCTAGATGTGCCGGAGTGTTATTTTTATACCGTAGATGATGGATTCGCAGAAGAAGTTTTAAAGCTATATCAGCGTTACATGGATAAAACCTAATTACATTATCTTTCCTTTAAATTTTTGGTTCAATCAACTGCCTACAAAATTCTCTGATGATAGTGCCCGCGAAGGGGGACTTTCATGCCAGAAAGTCAGCAATTTAGTGCTATTCAACTGTACCCGTAGACATAAAAAGCTTGCCGAAAGCCTCAGGGCGTGAAGCAGACATAACTGAATCTTCCTTAGCGTGGGCATGTAGAGGTGAAATATGTTGTATGGCCAGCGGAAGTCGCCGCTGGCTGCCTCCCAGATTGAACGAATCGGCGACCTTAAATAACAAAGTCCACATCTTATTTTTACTCAAAATCAACCTAGCAACTATTACTCAAATATTTCTTATTTAGCCATTATCTTCTCTTAATTGATTAATTAAAGGAGTCAACCAGTTAGAGATACTTTGGGTATAATTGTTCCAGTCAGGGTGTTTTGATGCAAGATCAATAATTTTAGCGAGCCCAGATGAACGCTCCAAACCTAATCTATTTATAATGTTCGTAATATATCTATGCGGATCCATTTCGAAGCGGATGCTGTTTGCAACTGTGATAATTTCCAACGCATCATTTTCCAGACCTGCGATAGGAATAGTTGTTATTAATTGATGGAGATATGCTTCAGGTTTCAGATCCACAGGAAGGTTAAACTGTATAATTTTCCCTTCACCTGCGATCTTTAACTGCCGGGTTCTTTCTTCTGTGCCTGTTAAGACTCTGTCTAGTGCTGCTGCTTTTTGATCGGCTGTATTATATTCGTCACCATCTAAAATGTAAATTTTGTGGGAGATATCTTCCCCTCTGATGAGTGAACTGGCAAGTAGTGTAAAGGCGTTAATTGCAGCGCCAAACATATATATTTTGACGTATCTGCTAGCCTGAAGGGAGGAACATATTTTCCTGGCGATCGCACTTGCAACATCATCCTCTATATATATTTCTATAGGTGTAACTTGCTCACCAGTTAATCTGTTTATAGCGTCTGGTTTAGTTTCTTCAAAACAATATGAGCGGGTATCAAGAGATACAATATGACGTATATTAACTTTATCTGCCATGCTTATTATTAATTCACGATGCGTAGTAAAGATAATTTGTTTGTTTTTCTCCCTGGCATGTTCAGATAAAACAAAGATTAATTTTTTTAACGCTTCGTCATGTAATAATAGATCAAGTTCATCAATCAAGATCAGGGCGTTTTTATCTGCTTTGAAAACAGTCTCAAGGATAAGAAATATTTTTTGTTCGCCTGCGCTCATGCTAAGAGAGGAGTAAGCAAGGCCGCCAGTTTCTACGCCGATAAATTTAGTGCCGTTAGGTTTTTGATGATGGTTAAAACTGGTGTATCGTTTATTTAAAATATAGGATGCCTTGCCGAGTATTGTGGTGATTAATGCATTGCTTACATTGCTTGTTACATATTTTACGTTATTTTTCTTCTCCGACTCAATCATTGGTACGCATTTATCTATACCTAAATAATAAACTTCTCGCATTGGCCGTCTAGCATATATTTGGATCCATCGAGAACCTCTATCACCAGCTTTTCCATAATTTTTTATCTCATTATCAATTAAAACACCATCACGACGATATGATATATTGATGTTGAAGTTACTGCCATTCCATTCAGCTTGCGGGCTACGAGGGAAAAAATCACCTAGCTTATGATCCTCACCAGAAAATCCCTCTTCTGGCATATATATGCTTGCTAGAGCATGGAGGATGGTGGATTTACCGCTTCCATTTGGACCAAGAATAGCAGTTAGTGCATGTGGGTGAAAAAAAATCTCATTCAAATCATTTATGCATTTTAATTTCTGAATTGTAATCGAGTTAATCTTTTGACTGGTAATGCTCTTATTTCTTGGAGGCATTGCACTATTCCTAGCTGCGATTGAAAAATGAGCGCTTCAGGTTGCATGATGCACTTTATCGACACTTAATGAGTCTTGATGGATTATGATACAAGGTTAGATAAAATTAATACACCGTGAAATTTGTCATATCCGCTTTTAGCACTAAGCTGATCGTAGTCCCATTACACACAACGATAAAAGCACCTAAGTTATGTATAAGCCAGCACAAATCAGCAGTCGGTAAAATCTCCTTCAGTCAACCTCATCGCCGCCTCCACCTCACTACACCCCGTCTCCCGCATAATCCGCATCCGCTCGGCCTTCTCATGCTTCTCGGTCATCGCCAGCGCCAGATAGAGCGCTGGCGGCACCACCCGAAACAGCGCCTCAACCCGTGGGGATAGCACCACACCCTCAGTATACTGCCCCGGTGACTTCACCGCCGAACGCAGCAGTTGGCGCTGTTCTTCCGTCAGCGCCTTAAACCGGCACACCTGATCGATCTCTTCTGGCGGCATCACCAGCAGTTCCCACCACTCGATCATATTGAGCAGTTTCTTCGCCTCATCAGGAAAATCCGCCAGGTTCTGGGTAGCGAGCCACAGCCAGATACCGAGTTTACGCCACATCTTTGAGCCTTTGGTGAGAAAGCGCGCCAGCAGGGGATTAACAGTGATGATATGCGCCTCATCGGTGATATTAACGATGGGGCGCGCCAGATGCTGGTCGCGCTCGCCGAGGTTGTTGATATGGTTAATCAGTGAGATATAGCTGATGGCAAGCTGCGCTTCGTAACCCTCGCGGGCGAAGGTGGCGAGATCCACCAGAGTGATATCCGCCTCCGGCCACATATGACCTTCGCGGTTAAACAGTTCGCCTTCAAACCCGGCGCAGAACAGGTTGATGGATTCCGCCATCTCATATGCCCGCTGGCGACGGGCTTCCGGCAGACTGGTATCTTTTGAAAGGCCAAACAGCGCATCACGGATATCCTGGGTCAGCGTCTGGCGTTTTTCCTCATAACAGGCGTGGGCAGCGGCGATAATCGCCTGGCGGATCATCGCCCGGTCTGGCCGGGTGAGGCGCGCATCTTCTTTCGCTTCACCGCCGGTGATCATCAGCCGGGCGGTGATCTCCATCTCGCTCAGCACGTCGCGCTGGTCGTCACCGTCGTTCTCTTCGTCCTCCGGCGGTTCGGCGTCGGTAACCGCCTGTTCCACCAGTCGCCACGCATCGGCGAACAGGGGCAGGGTGACGCCGGAACCGGGACGCAGGCTGATTTTATTCACCGTCAGGCCGTGGGCGGCGGCATAGTCGGCCATCAGACCAAATGAGTTTCCGGCCTCGATGATAAACAGGCGCGGGCGGTGCAGCGCCATCAGTTGCGCGATTTTGGCGTTCAGCGTGGCGGATTTGCCCGCTCCGGTTGGGCCGAGTAGCAGCAGGTGGCCGTTCTGCGCGCGGTCCAGCTTGTTCAGCGGATCGAAGCACAGCGGCGCGCCGCCGCGGTTGAAGTAGCAAATCCCCGGATGCCCGGTGCCGGTTTCCCGTCCGTAAACCGGCAGCAGCCCGGCAATATGCTGGACGAAGTTGAGCCGGGTATACAGCCCGCGTGGATCGCGCAGGGGATCGAAGCACATCGGCAGCCAGCGCAGCCAGTGGCTTAAGGGAGCCACTTCATGCTGTTCCTGTACTGGCACCAGCCCTGCGTTGAGCAACAGGCTGTGCAACTGGCGCTGCTGGCGAAACAGGGTGTCGGTGTCGGCCGCATGCAGGTAAAACGTCAGCGTGCTGCGGTAGAGCTTATGGCCATCCTTCAGGTAGCTGCGCACCTCGTGGCAGTCGCGGCGGGTGTATTCGGAATCGGTGTTGTCGCCAATCGCCCGCCCGGAGAGATGGCTGATGTGCTGCTCCAGCTTGTCCTGTGGATACACCACCACCGTCAGGTTCATGATGGCGCCTGCTGGCAGCAGGTCGAACAGGGCATTGATGCCGTCGCCGCGCGAGGTTTCGCCGGTCAGCAGGCCGGGCGGCAGCGCTTTGCGCAGGCGGTCGACGACCACCACTTTATGCGGACGGTTATCCAGCCACCAGACGCCGTTCTTCGCATCTGAGCGCGGTTCGCTTGCCAGCAGTCGTTCGGCGAAATCGGTGATGACGGGCAGGGATTCTGCTTCCGGTAAATCCAGTTGTCGCCAGAAGGCTTTTTTATCTTCAAAGGGCGGCGCAGGGTTAAACCAGCGCACCAGCCAGCGGTGAATGGCCTGCTCATTCTGACGGACTGCCCGGATACCTGCCGCTTTCAGCCCGGCGGTGAGCCGTTCGCAGATGTGGTTCAGCGTCTCTTCCGGGGACGGTTCGTCCGGCGAGAGGCCGGGCAGCCAGCGGTAAACCACCATCCGCGTGCGCCGCCATGTCGCCCGCCAGCGGGTGCGGGTGACGGTGTTATCCAGAAACAGCCCCTCTTCACGGGTGAGCGCGGCCATATGGTTTGCCATCTGCGCGAGCCATTCGCGGGTAAAGGCGGAATCGCGGATTTCCGGCGTGGCGTAAGTCGCCAGCGTCTCCAGCCATGCCTCGCTGTCGTCCTCATCCTGGCAGAAAAACTGTACCACCCACGGTGCGCGCTCATGCTCATCAAAGGCATCCTGCAATGCGTCGGTGACAGTATCGCGCACCTGTTCCAGAAACGCCGTTGAGCGGCCTTCGGTGCCAACAGGCGTCAGTTCGAACACTGCTCCCACCGAACGGCCATCCTCCAGCAGCAGCGTCTGCGACTCCGGTAAAAACTCCACCCATGGCAGCCAGTCAACAAATGACGGGCCTTTGCGGTAGCTGGCATTCAGCGTCTGTTCGGTCAGGCCGCGTCGTTCACTCATGGCGGCGTCAGGCGTTCACCCGGCAGCGCATACTGTGGGCGGGTATAGAAGGGGAACACGGTGCTGTAGCCGGGCACCGGCGTGTTGCCATTGAGATGCGGGAAAACGTAGAGAACCATATCCGGGTTGGGCAGGCGCGGAAACTGGCTGCGAATGGTGTTTGCCTCAGGTTGCGCCACTGGACCATCTGGCGGACGGCGCAATTGGGCGCGTGCATCCAGCAGGGCTGCGCTACCGCCGCTTTGCTGCTGCCACAGTGAGAGCATACTGGCGTCGGGGTCGACCGGCATCAGTTCTTCCTGCGAGGTGCTGCATCCGGTCAGTAACAACAGAAGGATCAATATAGAGCGTATCATTCCAGACCTCCCGGTGTGCTGGCCTGCTGGTATTTCACCTGGCGGCCTTCCGGCTCGTAGTCGATGGCCAGCGGTTCGGTCAGATGCACCGCCACCTTGTGGCCCGGCGGTACGTATACGGCGTCGAACATCTGGCCGTAGTGCTGTTTCATCCAGTCGACGGTCTCTTTCAGCCCACCACCAATAGCCTGCCCGAGCACGTACTGGCCGTTGTTGCCCGTCACTGCGCTGGTGATGCTGCCGTCCTCGACCACGGTGGTGCTTTCGCCATTGGCGAAGGCCTGCGCCGCCGCACCGGAACCCGCCAGCAGGAACTGCGAGGTCAGGTACTCTTTAGCGTTGCTTTTGCGCTCGCCGGGAATACATGGCAGCCCCTGGTTATCCGAAAGCCAGCCGATCTCCTGCTGTTTGTTGCCGGATTTGCCGCCCTGCGGGACGGTGCGGATGGTGCCGTCGTGAAACACAAAGGTCATGGAGGTGATTTGCCCGCGCACGCAGGAGAGCGTCCAGTCGCCGGAGGCGATGCCGGAGACCACCGCGCCCGCCACGTCCGGTAGTTCAATGCCGTTGGCGGTGAGGTTGTCCTCGCCAATCAGCAATTTGAACGGGTAGGGATCGCTGACGGTGCCGTTAAGCGGCACGCGGCCAATCAGCGCCGTCATTGCCACCGATCCGGTCAGCGTGGCGTTCTGCGGCAGGGTGTAGGTCTTCACGTCAGGTTTTGGTAGCGGTTTATCTGCCGCTTTCAGAGGGACGCGCAGCAGCTTTTCATCCACAGGCGGGGGCGCGTCCAGCGGCTCCAGCCAGCGGATATCCGGCTGCACATCGGCAGGCAGTTCACCGGGCGTCAGCCCCAGACCGGGCGGGATATCGTCCGGGCGTTTCTCCATCAGGCGGTCGAGTTTATCCAGCAGCCCCCGCTGGCTTTTCAGCAGTTCATCACGCATCTGATCCTGCTGCCTGCGCATATCGCCCCGCAACTCCGATACCAGCGTTGCCTGCTGGGCTTTCAGCCGCTTCTCGCGTGCCTGCTGGCTTTCGTTATCGCTCTGAATGGCCAGAAGTTCCCGGCGGTACTGTTTCATCTGGCCGACCAGCGTGGCGACGGTATCAGCGGGCGTGTCGCCGTCGATACCCAGATCGCGCAGTTCCTGCGGGGTTAACGCTGCCACGGTGCGGGCCGGGGGGGGCTCCTGCGTACTTTTGCCTGCCGGATGCAGCAGCAGCCAGACAGTGAGAAAGACAATTACGGGCAGCAGGATTTTCAGCAGGAGACTCTGGCGCGGCATCATGGTTTTGGCTCCGGCAGCAGGGCGCGGGAAACCGGGCCTTCGGTCACCAGGTACACCACGGTGGTATCTTCTGCCAGACCGTGTGGGCCGAGCCAGTCATGCTGGAAAGCGGCGGCGGTGAACTGCCCCTGAAGCTCGCGCGGATCGAGCGTGATGCGCTGCCCGCTGTGGTTTTGCAGGCGGATGGCGGTGACGGTGGTGGCGTTGACCTGCCATGCCGCCAGCGGGATGGCGGTAACGGGCTGCTGCGGCAGTAACATGGTGATGCGTTTCGCCAGCCGGACGGGGGCGGGTGTGACGCCGGGCAGGGCTTCGACGGTGCGCAGCGGCGCATACAGGTTCTGCGCGGCATAGCGCACCAGCAGGACGGGCAGAGGCTCGGTTGATGCTGTCACCGGGACGGATGTTTTTGCTGTGGCAGGCGTCTGCGGCGCATAGCTAATTTGCACGGGTTCAAGTGGCGAAGTGCCCTGGGTGGCCTGAATATCCAGCAGGATCAACTCACCGCTGCCGGTATCACGTAGCTGGATTCGGGTGGCCGGAAACGCCGTATTTGCCAGCAGGAAGACCTTGCCGCCTGCGCTTTGCAGACGCACTTTGCCTTCCAGCGTGGCGGGATAGCCGATGCGCACCGCTTTCCCCACGTCGACAATCCGCTCCTGCCCGATATGCAGCGTGACGGGCAGTGGGATGTTTTCCCACTGCACCACTTCCGTGGCGAAGGCCGGGAGGCTGAAAAGCAAAGCCAGGAGGACGGTCTTCATGGTTTCTCCTCCGCCACCAGGCGCTGCGGCGCGGCGTCGGTGCAGTCGATCGCCAGCCCCCATGGATTTTTCTCCGCATCAATGGCGTAGCGCGCCACCTGTAACGGGTAACGCACCAGCGCCTTTTTCACCAGTTCGTTCTGGTAATACTCTTCAACTGCCACGTCGAGCGTTACCCGCCAGGCATCCCGGCTTAAGGTTTCGACGCGCGGGACGGGGCGTTTATCGCCTTCATGCACCAGGCTGCTGTAGCCGTGGCCGGGCAGTTCATACACGCCGCGCGTGCGTTCGCGCAGCTCACCACCATTGCGCCGCACCTGAAAATCGTGCTCCAGCCGGGTGTGGCAGGCGGGCGTCAGGTAGGCGCGCAGCGATCGGAGGTTGCGGGAATAGTCCTCCTCGCCGTTATCCGGCCAGCGGTTCAGTTGCTGGAAAATATAAAAGGTGAAGGCGTAGACGTTGGCGGGCGGCACTTCCCACCACGGTCGGGTGCTGCCGCTGCGCAGGTCCGGCGGGAACCAGAGGGTGAGCTTTTGCGGGGCGCAGTACCAGCCGTAGCCGACGCCCGCGAGACACAGGCACAGCAGAACAATCACCGCCCGCAGCGTCAGGATATGGTTATCACGCTCGGCCAGCGCGTGGCGAAAGCGGCTCATCGCGGACTCCTGCGCACTACCCAGACGGCGCTGTGCTGGATCAGTTGTGCGCCGCGAAGATGATGGCGCTCCAGCCAGGCGAGGACCGCCTGTGGCAGCCAGCTATCGGGCTTGCCGCGTTTCGCGCGGGCCAGAATGCGACCGCCGCCCTGAATCAGTAATGCCGCGCCTGTCAGCGCCGATCCGGGGATCAGTGGCCAGTAGTCGGTGAGCAGGGCCAGCAGCATGCCGAACGCGCAGCCGCCGCTGAGGCCGATCGCCAACGCCAGAAACAGCTCGCTGGTGGTCAGGCCGCGCCAGACCACGGGCTCGCGGTTGAGGCGGTCGGGGAGAAAGGGGATGGTCGCCATATCACAGGACGTCCGAAGCCTGGTTGAGCAGCCAGATGATGACCACCAGAAGAATGCTGCCAACGCCCGCCATCGAGCCCAGATCTTTCCACTGCTTACGCCCGCTCTGGATCTCGGAGTAGGTGGCAATGCAGTTGTTCGCCACTACCAAAAAACCGACGGCGCAGATGGCCAGCGCCAGCAGCACCACGATGTCAAAACCATAGTTTTGCAGCGTTTCCATAATACCTTTGCCCTGACCGCGCGACGGATCTTCCATCGTCGGCAGATCGGCGAAGGCATTAAACGCGGTGAGTAGCAGTAACAACCGCCAGCGCATGATTCCTCCTCAGCTCAGGACCAGCCAGAAACTGACCAGCACCAGTAACAGCGAACGGGCCGCCACCGCGCCAAAACTCTGCCAGCTCAGGCGCTGGCGGCAGACGCCCTGCCAGGCGACCAGCAGCGTCCAGGCGCACCACATCAGCATGACGCTGGTAAACAGGCCGAGAACCAGCAGGTTGACGGTCTCCGGTTTGCTCAGGCTGGCGGCCTGGAAGGCGGCGAGTTGAAAGTCAGTCATCGGGGTTCTCCCGCTGGTAGCTGGCGCTCAGGGGCTGGACGGCGCGCGGCTGCGCTCTTGCCGGGGCAAGATAGCGGCGAATGCCCTGTTCAACGGTGGAGATGTCCTGCTGCGCCTGTGAGTAGTCGAAGAAGTAGCGCGATTGTGGGTCGATGCTGGCGCGGGTTTGGGCACGTTCCAGCGAGGTTTTCACGCCGTCGAGTTGTTTCAGCGCGAGGGCGAGTTGGGTGGATTCCGGGGAGGCGTAGGCCAGGGCCGGGAAAGGCAGAATTGTTAGTAATATTGCGGTCTGTAGATGCATTGGAAGCTCTCCTGGTGCCCGTAATGATGAGCAGAGTAGGAGAGCGTGATAAAGATAACATCTAAAAACTCATTTCAGGGTATGGAGAATTTTTAGCATAGAGTTATCTACGGTCTGTTTGACTTTCTCGTAATAGATCGGCTCAGATAATGGCGAATCCCAGGTGTGAATATCCTTCTTATCAAAAGGGATGCATTTCATGGCTACCGCCTTTAACTGTTTCCCTTTTTGCTCATACTCATTGATATCATTAACGGTAAATTTTAAACTCTCTTTTCTTGCTTCAGTTATTTCAGTTGGGCATATCAACTTTATATCCCCTAAAGTAAATGTACTGACTCCGGTGATGAAAAATCTCTCGGGAATTTCTTGATAGTATCTAGTGTTCCAGATTAAGCCATTAAACATACTATGAGGATGAGTTTTGCTTTCAATATAATACTGATGTGTTCTCCAGTCACTAATGCCTGAGAGATTCATCGCCATATTAATGATCATATTTGGGATGGGACGATACCAGACACTGAATACAGAAATCACGACGGGTATGCATATTAAAACAACTATGAAGCTAGTGATTCTATTGCCATTTTTGCGCTCATTAAGATGTATGGCGCCAGGCAGAATGCCAATAGTAACAATAGCCGCTGTTAAGGCAAGGAGCATTAGCATTTCAACCCAATCACTTGTCCCCTCACTAAAATCAAGTTGGGTAAGCAGAAATAACATGGGTAATATTTGAACGATCCCGGGAGCCATAAGCTGCAAGGGTAATAAGAATAATAATCCTTTTTTGCTGGGCAATTTCTCGTAGTTATCAGATTTATGTAAACGAAACTTCTGTATTCTAAATAGCCTAAAAAAGGAGACAGTATAACTATGAGCAAGCATCAATACTAGGCTGGTGGAGCTTATGAAATAACCACTCCATCCAGAAAGATAATAAATGTAGTAGCCAACAATCATACCGCAGCATATAAATAAACTATTTAGATAACAAACAGTGGAAATTCGATGAGGCATGCTTGAGTAATCTTTAAATTTATCTTCGTATCCTGTGTAAATGAGTATTAAAATAAAAGAGGAAATGAAAATTACTAAGCTAAACCCCGAAATCGATACTAATATAAAGAAGAATATGATACCTAAGGCTGAACTGAGGCTTATAGCATCAAAGAAAATATCTAATCTATCAATGTTTGACAGATAGAACCATATAACAGCCATTGTGCATCCAGTAATAAATGTAGATGAGGTTATTACTGAAATAATGAATTTTTTATTCAGCAGCTTTATGACAGATTTATTCATAATCCGAATTCCATATCTGATAAAATTTGCATTGTAGTGAGGGGCGATTTTCTGAGCAACTTATAACCAACGTTTAAAGCTTCCTGCCGCCATCCATACCGTTATCCCAAACCATAAGGCGGCAGGCAGTAAAACCAGCATCGCAGGCAGAAATAGCGGCTGCGCCAGATAAACCACCCACAGCGTGGTGGCGACTGAACTGCCTGATGTGATGACATAACGGTGGAGAAAAACCGACTCCAGCCCGGAGCCAAATCGCCTCAGATCCCGTTGTACCAGCCCCTCTGTCAGCCCGGGTACCGCACACAGGCAGAACAGGGGGCTCATGGTGGCAAGCCATATCAGGCGCTGCATAAAACTCACCAGCGTATAAGCTAGGGCGGTGAACGGTTTCTGCAGGAGCCTGTTGACCATAAGCACGTGCGTTGCCCCTTTTTCCAGCAGCACCAGAATTTCATTCCCCAGTGGGTGCGACTGTAACGCAATAACCAATTCCACCCGCTCCTGCCTCATTACCAAAAAAATATGCTTGCTCCCCTCCTGTGGCCACCAGAAATACAACCCCGCCAGCTCCAGTACGATCCGCAACACCAGCGCGCCAATGACCAGCCCGATAAGCCGCCCGGTCAGCGACAGCAGCCAGCCAATCGGTCCTTGTGGCGGGCGTGACGGAGGGGGGCGCTGCTCACTCATTCCACCTGCCCCTGCTGGCGTGCTTGCATCCAGGCCACCAGTTGCGCGACGGACTCCGGTAGTGGGCTGTGCTTATCTGCTACGGGCAGTGGCAGACGAATTTTCCACAGCTGCCCGCCCTCAAGCAGGGCAAAGGCCTGGCCTTTAGGAAGTTGAATCAACGCGGCGGTATCCAGCAGCGGTACATTACTGGTGCTTACCTGCTCGCGGGTGTTGCTGGTAAAGCTGTTGATGCCGCCCGGTGTGTCGGTGACACCGGAACTCACCTGGCGGTTGCGCACTTCGACCTGTGGCAGTTGCTTCGTCAGTAGTTCGGCGGTGGCGGTTTCGCGTACCCGCAGCATAATCAGGTTGTTGAAGTTACCCACCACTTGGCCTGCCTTGGGGGCGCTGCCGATGCGGGCCTGAATATCGCTCAGCGTCTGGGTGTAGGCGGTGACCTGAATGCCCGCGCCGCCGCCCTTGTTGACCAGCGGAATAAACTCCTCGCCCATCAGTTCATTAAACTCATCGCAGTGCAGATTGATAGGCGGCGGTTTTTCACTGCTGCCGGGCAGTCCTTCGTTGAGGCCAAACTTGTAGAGGTGCCCGGCGACGCTCACCAGATCGGCAAACATCGAATTGCCGACGGCGGCAGCGACTACGGCATCGGAGAGCGCGTCCAGCCCGACATACACCACCGCCTTCTGGCGGATCGCCTGCTGCCAGTCAAGGATCGGGCGCGGGTCGTCCAGATCGTGGTAGTCAGGGGCGAGCAGGGCGGCGAGCGTGCCGGTGGTCAGCTTTTCCAGCAGCGGCAGCCCGTGTCCGTCGTTGCGCGGGATCAGGTGATCAAACTGGTTAACAGCATTGATAAAGTTGGTTTTATTCAGACTTCGGCAGTGAATGATTTAAATGAGCCGCGCACGCTGAATATCTTTATCGTCGATGAAAACAACCAGGTCGTCTCCGGCACGGAAACAGTCTGCTTCGACAGTGATAACGAAGATATGGGTAAACGCACCCGCGATGTAACCATGAAACTCATGGGGACGGCATTCAATCGTAAAAACAAGTATGTTCTTATTTTGGAGAATGCGGACAGCGCAACAGAGTATGGTCGCTACCCGATCACGATCGACCTGGCATTTCAGGATGACTTCTTTTAAGTGAGGCGTTATGCAACAGCAGGATAACTCAGCCAGTAACATGGAAACGGCCTCTGTGTTGGCTCAGGACCTGGATTCATTGTTGAATCAGCACTTTCGCGGTCGCGTGGTGCGTAAGGATCTGACTAAGCAACTTAAAGAAGGGGCTAATGTTCCGGTTTACGTACTAGAATATCTACTCGGTATGTACTGTGCCTCCGATGACGATGAGGTTGTCGAGCAGGGGTTACAGTCGGTTAAGCGTATTCTTTCTGATAACTACGTCCGCCCGGATGAAGCAGAAAAAGTGAAATCACTAATTCGCGAGCGTGGTTCTTACAAGATTATCGATAAGGTCACGGTAAAGCTAAATCAGAAGAAAGACGTTTACGAAGCCCAGCTCTCTAACCTCGGCATTAAAGATGCCCTGGTGCCGTCTCAGATGGTGAAAGACAACGAGAAACTGTTGACGGGTGGCATCTGGTGCATGATCACCGTGAACTACTTTTATGAAGAAGGGCAAAAAACGTCTCCTTTCTCGCTGTTCACACTTAAGCCGATCCAGATGCCAAATATGGATATGGACGAGGTATTTGAGGCCCGCAAGAAGTTTGATCGTGACCAGTGGATTGACGTGCTGTTACGTTCTGTCGGGATGGAGCCTGCGAATATTGAACAGCGTACCAAGTGGCATCTGATTACTCGCATGATTCCCTTTGTGGAAAACAACTATAACGTCTGTGAGCTTGGACCACGTGGTACCGGTAAGAGTCATGTTTATAAAGAATGCTCCCCTAACTCTCTGCTGGTATCTGGCGGGCAAACCACGGTAGCGAACTTGTTTTACAATATGGCCAGCCGGCAGATTGGTCTTGTGGGTATGTGGGACGTCGTCGCGTTTGATGAAGTGGCAGGGATCACTTTCAAAGACAAAGATGGCGTGCAGATCATGAAGGACTACATGGCGTCAGGTTCGTTCTCTCGTGGTCGTGACTCCATCGAAGGTAAAGCCTCCATGGTGTTTGTCGGCAACATTAACCAGAGCGTGGACACGCTGGTCAAAACCAGTCATCTGCTTGCACCGTTTCCAGATGCGATGATTGATACAGCCTTTTTTGACCGTTTCCATGCCTACATTCCTGGTTGGGAAATTCCAAAGATGCGTCCGGAATTTTTCACCAATCGCTATGGTTTGATCACGGATTACCTCGCTGAATACATGCGCGAAATGCGTAAACGTAGCTTCTCCGATGCAATTGATAAGTTCTTCAAGCTGGGAAATAACCTCAATCAGCGTGACGTGATTGCCGTACGCCGCACGGTATCCGGTCTGTTGAAGCTAATGCACCCGGATGGCGCTTACGACAAAGAAGATGTCCGGGTTTGCCTGACTTATGCACTGGAGGTCCGTCGTCGCGTTAAAGAGCAGCTTAAGAAACTCGGTGGCCTGGAATTCTTTGATGTGAACTTCAGTTATATCGATAATGAGAGCCTGGAAGAGTTCTTCGTGAGCGTACCGGAGCAGGGCGGCAGTGAATTGATTCCTGCCGGTATGCCGAAACCTGGCGTAGTGCATCTGGTCACGCAGGCTGATTCAGGTATGACGGGCCTCTATCGTTTTGAAACGCAGATGACTGCCGGTAACGGCAAACATGCGGTATCAGGTTTAGGGTCGAATACAGCAGCGAAAGAAGCGATCCGCGTGGGTTTTGATTACTTCAAAGGTAACTTAGGTCGTATCAGTGCTGCGGCTAAATTCTCTGAACATGAATATCATCTTCATGTGGTGGAGCTGCACAGCACAGGACCGAGTACAACCACCAGTCTGGCCGCGTTAATCGCATTCTGTTCCATATTGCTGGCAAAACCGGTTCAGGAACAAATGGTCGTATTGGGCGGCATGACATTGGGCGGCGTGACGAATCCCGTTCAGGATTTAGCTGCATGCCTGCAGGTGGCATTCGATAGCGGTGCTAAAAAGGTATTGCTCCCTATGGCGTCTGCTATGGATATTCCGACCGTACCGACTGAGTTATTTACCAAGTTCCAGGTAAGCTTTTATGCTGACCCTGTGGATGCGGTGTACAAGGCATTAGGCGTGAATTAAATCATATTATTACCAGTACTGTGTTAACTGCATTACTGGTAATTTCATTTATTCCAAATATTCTTTTGAACTTTAAATTATGTGTTTTCATAAATTATTTGATCCCGGGTTTATGAAATGAAAATACAGGCATACATACGGGATACAGTTTTCTAGAATCGGAATGGATTTGAGGTAATTTAGCATCTCGACTGGCGCAATGCCGGGAAAAGCCTTACTCTGGAATACGTTTCGGATCTGGAAAATAATCACGCAACTTTGTGATCTTCCACGCAGTATTGAATTTTATGTCTCATTCTGGGGGCAAACTCTCAAAACAAAGTCTCACAACCCAATAATTTTCAATAAATTAAATGAAAAGGATATTGAGCATATTGAGCATATTGAGCATATTGAGCATATTGAGCATATTGAGCATGTATGTAGTGATAATAAATTACACCAACCCTACCCCCCATAATCCCGGTACAGCCAATACCCGCCAACCAGCACCACAACATTCAGCACGATGCTAATAATGAAATACGTTCTGAATGGCTGCTTCTGGGTTTTGTGGCGAAAACACTGCTGCCCGGCAATCGCGCCGGGCCATCCGCCAAGCAGGCCGAACGTCAGCAGGGCGGATTCCGGTATCCGGCTCCAGGCTTTACGGGCGGCTAATTTATCGATGCCGTAGATAAGCCAGGTTAGCACGTTCGCCAGCAGGAACCACATGGCGATGGAATAGGGCAGCAACAGGCTGCCGACGGCGGCGATGGCCAGCAGGAAGTAACAAAAATAACCGAGCTTCATACAATATCAACAGCGCTTAGCGGTGGTAGGGAGGGCAACTATATCTGGTTTGCTGGCTGGCGGTAAGACGCCGATTGTTAATCGCGACAGGTCGACACCTTTACCCCTTGCTCCTTATTGGCAACCCATTTCCCGCGCCAACCTGCCCGGCTGCGTTTTTAAGGTTGCGGCAACGGCCGCCGGCAATGCCGACCACAGCGTCAAATGCGGACTGGTGCGGCGCTCGATCTCTTCCACCGTCACCTGATAGTCGCAAAAATTAGCATCGCGCGGCGTCGCCTGGTCCAGCACAAATGCCGCGTACTGGCCGCTCTGCGGGCCGCTATCGAGGAAAATAATCTTCCAGTAGCCGCTGGGGATCTCCACGCCCGGCGCGGCGGGCAGCGTGGCAATATGCCGTTCGAACAGCGGCCCGGTGACCGCATAAACCGCCGTCACCTCCGGGCGCTCGGCTAACGCGCGCTCCGCGTCTTCCAGCCGCGCCCACGCCCCCTGATTCAGCGCCGCTTCCTGCGGAGTGATATTCGACAGATAGTTCAGCGCAGGCCAGTCCGCCGCGCCACCGAGGCTCGCCAGCGGCGCCTGATGGCCGCGATCGACCGCCAGTAAGGTGTTGGCCCGGCGATAGTCGGCGGGCGCCAGCGTATCGGCGGCAGGCAAATCGGGGTCCTGCTTCCACACTCTCGCCCGGTTGCTGGCCTCGCTGGCGCGGGTGATTTTATACGCTACCCAGTTGGCCAGTTTACGACTGGGGTTATTGTTCAGCGTGTAGGCCGCGCGGAAAAGCGTTTGTTGGCTGCCGCCGGTCGGGCAGCCAACTTCACAATTATCCACCTTTGCTGTCGAGGCATGGCAGGGGGATATCGTGCTCAGGGTGGAAAGTAATAACAGCAAAAATAAACAGGGTGGAAAAGGATTCAGGTTCATCGATAGCGCTCATTAATTTAAGGCCCACCTTTTCTCCGCGTGATAAATACGCAGCCTGGGTGAGCAGGAAAATCAATGAAGCTAAAGGGGATAACGAGGAGTGAAGGTCGATTGGCGCAGAGGATGAGATAATATGAGAGCGGGTGAGGGTTAAATGAGGTAATTGCTTGTGGGTCTAATAATAAAAAGGCCCGCCGGTGAAATACCAACGGGCCTGCCTTTATTTATTCTCCGCGCTTGCCCCGATGCCGATACAGCCACATCAGCTTATATGCCGCCGGAATGATGAACAGCGACAGCAGCGGCGCGGTGATCATCCCGCCAATCATCGGCGCGGCGATACGGCTCATCACTTCTGACCCGGCGCCGGTGCCCCATAAAATCGGCAGCAGGCCGGCGATAATCACCGCCACGGTCATCGCCTTTGGCCGCACGCGCAGCACCGCGCCCTGGTACAGCGCCTCGTCGAGCTTATCGGCGCTGAAGGTCTGCGGATTCTCCAGCGATGGCTCCGCCTCGATGGCATGGCGCAGGTACATCAGCATCACCACGCCAAATTCTGCCGCCACCCCGGCGAGGGCGATAAAGCCGGTACCGGTGGCCACCGACAGATGGAACCCCATCCAGTAGAGGAACCAGATCCCGCCGACGAGGGCGAACGGCACGCTGGTGATAATCAGCAACGCCTCGCCGAAGCGGCGGAACGCCAGGTACAGCAGCACGAAGATAATCATTAGCGTCATCGGCACCATCAGCTTCAGCTTCTGATTAGCACGCTCGAGCAGCTCAAACTGCCCGGAGTAGGAGACGCTGATGCCCGGCTTCAGCTTCACCTCTTTGCCGATGGCCTGCTGCAGATCGCGCACCACCGACACCATGTCGCGGTCGCGGGCGTCGATGTAGATCCAACTGGTCGGGCGGGCGTTCTCGGTCTTCAGCATCGATGGCCCGGTAACGACCTTAACCTCAGCGACGTCGCCGAGCACGATCTGCTGCTTCAGCGGCGTGAGGATCGGCAGCTGGCGCAGGGTCTCCGGGCTGTCGCGATAGCTCTGCGGGTAGCGGATATTGATCGGATAGCGTTCAACACCCTCTACCGTTTCGCCAACCATCGCGCCGCCGATGGCAGACGAGACGAACAGCTGCACGTCGCCGACGGTCATGCCGTAACGGGCCGCCTTCTCACGATGAATATCAATGTTGAGGTAGCGCCCGCCGACCAGCCGCTCGGCTAATGCCGAAGTGACTCCCGGCACGGTGCGCGCCACTACTTCAATTTGTTCGGCGATGGCGTCGATATCGGCCAGATTAGTGCCGGAAACTTTAATGCCGATCGGGCTCTTGATGCCGGTGGAGAGCATGTCGATGCGGTTGCGGATCGGCGGCACCCACAGGTTCGCCAGCCCCGGCAGACGCACGGTTTTATCCAGCTCTTCGACGATCTTCTCCATGGTCATCCCCGGTCGCCACTGATCCTGCGGCTTGAGCTGAATCGTGGTCTCTACCATCTCCAGCGGCGCCGAGTCGGTGGCGGTTTCGGCCTTGCCGGTTTTGCCGAACACCCGCGCCACTTCCGGCACCGTCATAATTAGCTTATCGGTTTTCTGCAGCATATCCGCCGCCTGCGCAGCGGAGATCCCCGGCAGCGTTGACGGCATATACAGCAGATCGCCTTCGTTAATCTGCGGCAGAAACTCGCCGCCGACCCGGTTAAGGGGCCAAATCACCGTCAGGATCGACAGGAGCGCAATCAGCAGGGTAGTCTTCGGCCAGTGCAGCACCTTCAGCAGCAGCGGGTGATAAATGCGGATTAAAAAGCGGTTCAGCGGGTTGCTGTTCTCCGCTGGGATCTTGCCGCGGATCCAGAAGCCCATCAGGATCGGGATCACCACGATCGCCAGCAGCGCCGCCCCAGCCATCGACCAGGTTTTGGTGAAGGCCAGCGGGCCGAACAGTTTGCCCTCCTGGCCTTCGAGGGTGAAAATCGGGATAAACGACAGGGTAATGATCAGCAGGCTGATAAACAGCGCGGGGCCGACCTCTACCGACGCATCGGTAATGATTTTCCAGCGGATGTCGTTGCTTAGTTTCTCTCCCGGGTGCTGGTGCTCCCACTCCTCCAGCCGCTTATGGGCGTTCTCAATCATCACGATGGCGGCATCGACCATCGCCCCCACCGCAATGGCGATCCCGCCCAGCGACATGATGTTGGCGTTGAGCCCCTGGAAATGCATCATGATAAAGGCGAAGCACAGACCGAGCGGCAGCGAAATAATCGCCACCAGCGCCGAGCGCACGTGCCACAGGAACAGGGCGCAGACCAGCGCGACAACGATAAATTCTTCCAGCAGCTTGTAGCTGAGGTTGTCGATGGCGCGGTCGATAAGCTGGCTGCGGTCGTAGGTGGTAACCACTTCAACCCCATCCGGCAGGCTGCTTTGCAGCGACGCCAGCTTCTCTTTGACCGCCGAGATCACCTCGCGGGCGTTCTTCCCGGAGCGCAGGATCACCACGCCGCCGGCCACTTCGCCTTCGCCGTTAAGCTCGGCGATACCGCGGCGCATCTCCGGGCCAATCTGCACCCGCGCGACGTCGCCGAGATAGACCGGCACGCCGTTATCAGCAGTCTTCAGTACGATATTTTTGAAGTCGTCGAGCGTCTGCAGGTAGCCGCTGGCGCGCACCATATATTCCGCTTCCGCCAGTTCGACGGAAGAGCCGCCTGCCTCCTGGTTAGAGGCGTCCAGCGCCGATTTCACCTCGCCGAGGCTGATGCCGTACTGGGTCAGCTTCATCGGGTCGACGAGAATCTGATACTCCTTGACCACGCCGCCTACCGAAGCCACTTCCGAGACGTTAGGAATGGTTTTCAGCTCATATTTTAAGAACCAGTCTTGCAACGAGCGCAGTTCGGCGAGGTCGTGTTTGCCGCTGCGGTCGACCAGCGCGTACTCGAAGACCCAGCCAACCCCGGTGGCGTCAGGGCCCATTTCGGCGCTGACCCCGGCGGGCAGTTTGCCCTGCACCTGGTTGAGATACTCCAGCACCCGCGAGCGCGCCCAGTAAGGATCGGTTCCATCTTCAAAAATCACGTACACGTAGGAGTCGCCAAACTGCGAGAAGCCGCGCACCTTTTTGGCGCCGGGGACTGACAGCATGGTGGTGGTCAGCGGCCAGGTGACTTGGTTTTCGACGATCTGCGGCGCCTGTCCCGGGTAGCTGGTTTTGACGATTACCTGTACGTCGGAGAGGTCCGGCAGGGCGTCTACCGGGGTGTGGACGATGGTCCAGGTCCCCCAGATGCTGAGAAACAGCGCCGCCATCATCACCAGGAAGCGGTTGGCCACCGAGCGGCGGATAATCCATTCAATCATTGTTCCGTTCCTCAGTGCGCGTGGGCGGCAGGAGCCGTGACATCAGGAGCCTGCGCGCGCATGCGCTCCAGTGCACCGGAGATATTGGCTTCCGAGTCGATCAGGAACAGGCCGCTGGCGACGACTTTTTCGCCCTCCTGCAGACCGCTGCGAATGGCCGTAACGCCGGCGGATTCATGGAATACCTGTACGAGCTTCGGCACGAAGCGGCCCTCGTTATCCACGGTAATCACTCGCTGCTCGCTGCCGCTGTCGATCAACGCTTTTGATGGGATCAGCAGCATCGGCGCGCTTTCGCTGGTCAGTTTCAGATAGGCGTTCATCCCCGGCTTCAGTGCTTCATCCGGGTTGTTGACCTGCAGGCGCAGCTGCAGGGTACGGGTGGCGCTATCGACGCTGGGGAGAATGGTCCATTTGTTGATGCTGAAGGTTTTGCCCGGCCAGGCGGGAACCTGAATGGCGAACTGCGAGGCGTCTTTAATCAGCCAGGCGATGGATTCCGGCACCGCCACGCTGACCCACACCGGGTCCATGCCCTGAATTTTCGCCACCACATTATCTTTGGCGATATTCATTCCGGCGCGCAGATCGAAGGCGGTAATAACGCCATCGATCGGCGCTTTGAGGGTAAAGCGGGTCTGGATTTTACGTGTGGTTTTCAGGCGGCGGATATCGTCATCAGGCATTCCGGCGAGGCGCAAACGCTCGAGGATCCCCTCGACCTGCGTGGCGGTGCCCCCGGTCTCCTGCAACAACAGATATTCGCTCTGCGCTTCCACCCAGTCCGGGATGGTCAGCTCGAGTAACGGCGTGCCTTGCTTGACTTTGTCGCCGACGGTCAGCGGATAGACTTTATTGATAAAGCCCGCCGCCCGCGCCTGCATAATCACGTACTGATACTCGTTATAGCTGATGTTGGCCGGGAAGGTCTGGGCGTAGCGCAGCGGCCCGCGGGTGACCGCGGCGGTTTTTACGCCGAGATTCTGGGTCTGCGTCGGGTCGATACGCACCCCCGGCGCACCGGCGGCGGCACTCTCCTCATCAGCGTATTTCGGCACCAGATCCATATCCATAAACGGCGATTTACCCGGTTTATCAAAGCGAGTATTCGGGTACATCGGGTCGTACCAGAACAGCACTTTGCGCTGCTGCTCGGTCGCGGATGCGCTATTCAGGGGCGGCGTCAGTCGGGTATACAGCGCCGCGGTAAGCGCGCCGCCAATTACCATGCTGCCGAGGATCAGCGCCGTATTTTTCAGTGTCAGGGATGCCATGTGTCGTCCATTCAGTTGTTGAGGAGCCTACCGTCGCCGGGCCGTTATTGGGCGCGGATATCCTGTAACAGCGACAGATTGCCCTGCTGAACGAAGGTGAAGTCCACGCTGTCGCCGTTCTTCACATTGTTGAGCTGCGTCTGCGGGGTGATGGTGAAGCGCATGGTCATCGGCGGCCAGTTCACCGCCGGGATGGCGTCGTGGGCGATGGTGATTTTTTTACTATCCATGTCAATGGCTTTAATGACGCCTTTGCCAGTGATGCTTTGCGTCTGCGTGGCTGCGGGCTGTTCGTGCATTGCCATACCGGCGTGCGGGTCGGCGGCCTGGGCCGCGAACACTGCGCCAGAGAACAGGGTGAACAGGGCGATTTTAGACAGTGAATTCATAATCAAGACTCCTCGGGTTATTCCATCCAGCCGCCGCCGAGGGCGGTGAACAGGGTGATTTCATTAGCCTGACGGGAATAGTTGAGTTCCAGCAGGGTTTGTCGGGTGGTGAAAATGTCGCGCTGGGCGCTCAGGACTTCGATGTAGCTGACCGCGCCGTGACGATAGAGCGCAGTCGCGCGCTGCAGGGTGATATTTAGTGAAGCGAGATAGCGTTCCTGGGCGGCAATCTGAGCGGCCAGGCTTTGGCGCAGGGCCAGCGCGTCGGCCACCTCTTTAAAGGCGGACTGTATTTTTTGCTCATAGTTGACCACCTGCTGCTGCTGGCGGATCTCCGCCAGATCGAGGTTGGCCTGATTACGCCCGGCGTTGAAAATCGGCAGTTCGATTTTGGGGATGAAGTTCCACATCGCGCTGCCGGCGTTAAACAGGCTGGAGAGCTCGCTGCTGCTGCCGGAGAGCGAGCTGGTCAGGGTAATCGACGGGAAGAAGGCCGCCCGCGCGGCGCCGATATTGGCGTTGGCTGCCAACAGGCTGTGTTCGGCCTCTAAAATATCCGGCCGCTGCAGCAGGATCTCTGAAGAGAGCGACGGCGGCAGGGTTACGCCTTTCAGGTCCACCGTGCTGCTGGCGCTATCGTCCGGCAGCCGTTGATAGCTGCCGAGCAGTAGCTGCAGGGCGTTATTAGCCTGCGCCAGTTGGCCCTGCCGTTTGGCGATATCGGCGCGGGTGCTTTCGATCATGCCGCGCGCCTGTTCCAGCGCCAGAACGGTGGTGCTGCCGGTCAGCAGCTGTTTTTCGACTAAGGCGTAAGACTGCTGATAGTTCTGTAAGGTGTCGTTCGCCACCTGCAACTGCGCCGCCGCCAGCCGCTGGGTGAAGTAGCTTTGTGAAACGTTAGCAATCAACAGGATATGCACCGCGCGCCGAGCCTCTTCGCTGGCGAAGAAGTTCTGTCGGTCGGCCTCGCTAAGGTTTTTCAACCGGCCAAAGAAGTCGAGGTCGTAGCTGAGATTCAAGCCAGCGGCATAATCGCTGCTGGTGGTGGTGTCGCCTTTGAGCTTGCCGCCATAGGTGGTGCTGCCGTCGCCGTTAAGCTGCGGGTAGAGGTCGGCGTCGGTCACCCGGTACTGGGCGCGGGCCTCCTGCACTTTCAGCGTCGCCATCCGTAGATCGCGATTGTTGGTCAGCGCGGTGCTAATCAGGCTTTTTACCTGTGGGTCGACGAAAAAGGTGCGCCAACCGGTCTCCTGGTAGCCCGCTGTCGCAGTAACCAGTTTGTTCTGGCTGAGAGAGAACTGCTGCGGCACCGGCGCTGCGGGGCGCTGATAGTCCGGAGCAAGTGACAGGCAGCCTGTTAAGGCGAATATCACGCTGAGAGAAAGAAGCTTAATTGGGCGCATGGCGACAGACGGTTTTCGGCGATTTATCAATGGCGGATACTTTACGCAGCGGGCTCTGTTCAACGCGTGACAGGAAAATGACAAAGCTGTCATTTTCCTGATATTTCATTGCTATCCGGAGGGGCTCCTCTAAAATTGAATACCCGCACAGAGCGCGCGTGAAGGAGCCAGCCGTGAAGATTTTGATTGTCGAAGATGAGAAGAAAACCGGGGAGTACC
Source organism: Gerosis bhagava (assembly GCA_022318305.1). Taxonomy (NCBI): domain Eukaryota; kingdom Metazoa; phylum Arthropoda; class Insecta; order Lepidoptera; family Hesperiidae; genus Gerosis; species Gerosis bhagava. Next base: position 57,072 of record DWRD01000001.1, read on the forward strand.
TGACCAAAGGGCTTACCGAAGCCGGATTCGTCGTCGACTTGGCCGACAACGGCCTTAACGGTTATCACCTGGCGATGACCAGCGATTACGATCTGCTGATCCTCGATATCATGCTGCCGGACGTCAACGGCTGGGATATCGTGCGCATGCTGCGCGCCGCCAATAAAGGGATGCCGATCCTGCTGCTCACCGCGCTTGGCACTATCGAGCATCGGGTGAAGGGGCTGGAGCTGGGCGCCGACGACTATCTGGTGAAGCCCTTTGCTTTTGCGGAACTGCTGGCGCGGGTACGTACTCTGCTGCGTCGCGGGGCGGCGGTAATAGTAGAAAGCCAGTTTCAGGCGGCCGATCTCAGCGTTGATTTGGTCAGCCGCAAGGTGATGCGCGGCGCGACTCGTATCACCCTGACCAGTAAAGAATTCACTCTGCTGGAGTTCTTCTTGCGCCATCAGGGCGAGGTGCTACCCCGCTCGCTGATCGCGTCGCAGGTGTGGGATATGAATTTCGACAGCGACACTAACGCCATCGACGTGGCGGTGAAGCGGCTGCGCGCCAAAATTGATAACGACTTCGAACCGAAGCTTATCCAGACCGTGCGCGGCGTCGGCTATATGCTTGAGGTGCCGGATGGCCGCTAAGCGCCCCTTTTCGTTGGCCACCCGGCTGACCTTCTTTATCAGCCTCGCCACCATCATTGCATTCTTTGCCTTCACCTGGATCATGATCCATTCGGTGAAGGCCCACTTTGAAGAGCGCGACGTTCACGATCTCAAGCAGCTCAGTACCACGCTTGAGACGGTGCTCAACCACGCCGACTATCCGCAGGAGCGGCGGCTGGAGATCTTAAAAAATGTGATCGGCGGCTACGCTAACGTCTTTATCTGTCTGGATGATGCCGAGGGCAATATTCTGTTTCAGTCGCCAGACGGCCCGGAACTCAGCCATATCATGAGCACGCCGGGGCTGGCGATGAAGTTGCGCGATGGTAATGTGATTTCATGGACCGACCCGCAGCCGCGGGAAATGGTTCATGATAATCATCAAATGGAGACCCGCTCCTGGCGGCTAATCATGTTGCCGCTGGGCAAGCAGGCGGATGGCAAACCGGCCTGGCATCTGCTGATGGCCTTATCGATCGACTTTCACCTGCACTATATTAATGAGCTCAAAGCAAAGCTGATTTCCGCGGCGTCGATAATCAGCCTGCTGATCATCGCCATCGTGCTGTTTGTGGTCTATCAGGGGCATAAGCCGATTCGCCAGATCAGCCGCCAGATCCAGAATATTACCTCCCGGGATCTCGATGTACGCCTTGACCCACAGGCGGTGCCCATCGAGCTGGAGCGGCTGGCGCTGTCGTTTAACCATATGCTGGAGCGGATAGAGGATGTCTTTACCCGGCAGTCTAATTTCTCCGCCGATATCGCCCACGAAATCCGTACGCCGATTACCAACCTGGTGACGCAAACCGAAATCGCCTTAAGCCAGAGCCGCAGCCAGCAGGAGCTGGAAGAGGTGCTCTATTCTAATCTCGAAGAGTTTTCGCGCATGTCGCGGATGGTCAGCGATATGTTGTTCCTCGCCCAGGCGGATAATAACCAGCTGATCCCTGAACAACGGGCGCTGGATCTGGCCGAGGAAGTGAATAAGGTGTTTGAGTTCTTTGAAGCGTGGGCGGAAGAGAAAGAGGTGGCGCTGCGTTTTGTCGGTAGCCACTGCCGGGTGATTGGCGACCCGCTGATGCTACGGCGGGCAATTAGCAACCTGCTGTCGAACGCGATTCGCTATACCCCTGCCGGCCAGGCGGTGACCATTCAGTTGAGCGAAAGCGCCGAGAAGATCCGCCTGGTGGTGGAGAACCCCGGCGCGCCGATTGCCGCTGAACATTTGCCGCGCCTGTTTGACCGTTTCTATCGCGTCGATCCCTCGCGCCAGCGCAAAGGCGAGGGCAGCGGCATCGGTCTGGCGATTGTAAAATCGATTGTCAGCGCCCATCACGGCAGCGTGGCGGTGCAGTCCGATCAACGATCTACGCGTTTTATTGTGGTATTACCAAAATATGCGCAATAACGACCTCATCTGACGGCTTCGTCATAATGCGGTCACGCTGGCGACAGAGCCATTATTTTATCCTTCCTGTTGATGACTCACTATTTGTTAATCTTCAGGGAGTAATAGAATGAACACAGTACGCACTATCGTGGCTATCAGCGTTATTTTTGCAGCAAGTGTGGCGAATGCTGCGGAAATGACCCATCACAACGCGGCGTTGGCGCATGAGATGATGAATAACGGGCAGTCGCCGGCCCATCAGCAGATGGCGCAGGGGCATCTTGCGCAGGTGGGCGACAATCCTGCCTCCCCGAAACAGCCGCGTTCTTTTTCACAAATGAATGAACATGAACAGGCTGCGGTATTTCATGAATCGCTGAATAATGGCCAGGCGTTTGCCCATCAGGCGGAAGCAAAAGCGCATCGCCAACAAATTCCAGCTCTCTAATCAGTGTTGGAGGTGATGGGGGCGAGTTGTCTGGATAATGTCTGAGAGATTGCGGGCAGCGCCAGGTGGTTGCCCGCAGTATTGCCGTTCTCTTACTCTTCGAAGTACCAGTAGCCCTGATTAATCAGGCGCGTCAGTTCGCTAACGAATGCCGGATTTTTCAGACCGCTGCCGAGCTCTTCTTGACCTAATGAGGTATAGCGGCACAATGCATCCAGCGCCTCGGCATCGGTGGTATCCAGCTGTTCGCTATGTACGAAGAAGCTGTCGCCGATATGCAGAACGCGCAGGCCGCTCAGGCGAGAAAGCTTTTCGCCGCCCAGCAGCGCATCGACCACTTCCGCTTCTTCATATGCCGGTTCCGCCGGAGCAATGTCCAGCTCGTGACGCGGCGTGGTGACGAAACTGCCGAACCACTGCTTGAAGTCTTCGGGTTGGCGAATCATGTCGATCATCATGTTGCGCAGACGTTCGAGTTCATACTCTTCAACCCGGCCCGGATGCTCGCGGCAGGTGAGATCAGGATCGCTGTAGTGTTCGCCGCCGAGGTCGTTTTCCAGCACATAGTCGGCGAAGCTGCTGATCAGGTCGCGGCCGTTTGGCCCGCGGAAGCCGACGGAGTAGTTCAGTGCCGTTTCGTGGGTCACGCCGTCGTGCGGGAATCCCGGTGGAATATAGAGGATGTCGCCCGGCTCCAGATCTTCATCAATGATCGGTGGGAACGGATCGACGTGCAGCAGAGCCGGATGCGGACAGAACTGACGCATCGGCAGCTTATCGCCCACGCGCCAGCGTCGGCTTCCCATACCCTGAATAATAAAGACGTCATATTGATCGATATGCGGACCCACGCCGCCGCCGGGGACGGAGAAGGAAATCATCAGGTCGTCTAAACGCCAGTCCGGCAGCACGCGGAAGGGGCGCACCAGCTCGGCGGCAGGCATATGCCAGTGGTTAACCGCCTGGGCCAGCAATGACCAGCCGGTTTCGCCCAGCCCGTCGAAATGTTCAAAGGGACCGTTACTGGCCTGCCATTTTCCGTTAACCAGGCTGACCAGCCGGCTATCGACTTCCGGCTCCATGGCTAACCCGGCCAGCTCGTCTGGCGTGATGGGGTCGATGAAGTTCGGGAACGCCTTCTTTAATACGACCGGCTGCTTTTGCCAGTACTTCTCTAAAAACTCGGGCCAGTTAATGTTGAGTTGATAAGCCATAGATTATTACCAGTAGGAAGAAACGGCTCTGATTATAGAAAGGAGAGGAAGCTGAGCGCTTTGTCATGGGTCAAGAGTGGTGCTTAATTCACCATTGGCGTAATAGCGGCGATGGGAGAACGAGAAAAATCGCGTTTTCGCAAAAAAGTGGTTTCGGTAGGGAATGCTCTGCAGGCCGCGTGAATACTGGGTTTTGTCGGTTCGGTCTTAACGCGGATAAACGTGAAAAGTTTAATTAATGAGCGCTTGATAAGTTTTTTGTATTTTAAGGCTTGCTATATCTCAACAG
>DWRD01000002.1:0-64115 GCA_022318305.1 Gerosis bhagava
CATACTAAAATTGTGGTTTATAGCCTGAGTGTTAGCCCTGTCATGTTTTAAAGCGTCCTGAGAGCCATGATCGGAATGCATAGCTCTTATGATAACAATTCGCTTGTCGCCTGAAGGCGCTTTGGTTTGAATGGATATGCAAATAAAACGAGAAAGGATTAATCATGGCTCTTAGTGCTTCGGTCACCACTCGCTCGAAATTGCCGGATGTCGGCACCACGATTTTTACCGTTATCGGCCAGCTTTCAGCGCAGCATAATGCGATTAATCTCTCTCAGGGCGCGCCTAATTTTGCCTGCGACCCACAGCTGGTGGCCGGCGTGACGCAGGCGATGAACGCCGGACATAACCAATACGCGCCAATGACCGGTCTGCGGGCTTTAAAAGAGCGTATCGCTGACAAAATCGCTACGTTATATGGCACGCAATATGATGTCGATAACGAAGTGTTGGTTACCGCCAGCGCCAGCCAGGGGATCTATTCCGCCATTGGCGGGCTGGTACATGCTGGCGACGAGGTGATTTACTTTGAGCCTTCGTTTGATAGCTATGCCCCGATAGTGCGTCTGCAAGGCGCGACGCCGGTGGCGATTAAGCTCACCGTGCCGGATTTTTCGATTAACTGGGACGAGGTGCGTGCCGCGATTACCCCGCGGACGCGGATGATCATCATTAATACGCCGCATAATCCAAGCGGCCAGGTATTATCCGCCAACGACCTTAATCAACTGGCGATGCTGATCCGCAATACCGATATCGTGGTTTTGTCCGACGAAGTCTACGAGCACGTAGTCTTCGACGGCGAAAAGCATCACGGCATGGCGACCCATCCGCAGCTGGCGGAACGCAGCGTGATTATCTCTTCCTTCGGTAAGACTTACCACGTGACCGGCTGGCGCGTTGGCTACTGCGTGGCGCCGGCGGCGCTGATGGATGAGATCTGCAAGGTACATCAGTTTCTGATGTTTTCTGCCGATACACCGATGCAGTACGCTTTCGCAGAGCATATGCAGAATCCGGCTTCATGGCTGTCGCTGGCCGCTTTTTATCAGCAAAAGCGTGATTTGCTCCAGCAACTGCTGCAAGACTCGCCGTTCCGTTTATTGCCGAGCGCCGGCTCTTTCTTCATGCTGGCGGACTATCGCCATTTCAGCGATGAGCATGACAGTGAGATGGTTAAGCGGCTGATTACCGAATACGGCGTCGCCACGATTCCGCTATCGGCATTTTATACCGATGGCACTGATAACAAACTGATTCGGCTCTCTTTTGCCAAAGATGAAGCCACATTGCGGGCCGGCGCCCAGGCGCTGTGCCGCGTTAAGCCGCGTTAAGGAGCCAGATGATGAAAATAAAAGCCCTAACTCTTGCTTTGGGAATGCTGTGTACCGTTTCAAGCTTTGCCGCCAGCGAGTTACGCTATGGCGTGGAGGCGGAATATCCGCCGTTCGAAAGCCGCAATCCGGCAGGGGAGTTGCAGGGTTTTGATATTGACCTCGGCAACGCGATTTGTCAGGCCGCGCAGTTGAAGTGCAGTTGGGTAGAAACTTCCTTTGATGCGCTAATTCCGGGGCTGGTAGCGAAGAAATTCGACGCGATTAATTCGGCGATGAACATTACCGAACAGCGGCGCAAGAGTATTGATTTCACCCAGCCGATCTACCGTATTCCTTCACAGCTGGTGGGCAAGGCCGACAGCGGTATGCAGGCGACGCCGGAAGGGCTGAAGGGCAAAACCATCGGCGTGCTACAGGGCTCGATTCAGGAGACCTTTGCCAAGGAGCACTGGGAAAAACACGGCGTCACGGTGGTTTCCTACAAAGACCAGAACATGGCGTGGGCCGATCTGCTTAACGGCCGTATCGACGCCTCGCTGGTGATGTCTGCCGCCGGCCAGGCCGGATTCCTCAGTAAGCCGCAGGGTAAAGGATTCGGCTTTATCGGTAAGCCGGTGGCTGATGATACGATTCTGGGTAGCGGTATTGGCTACGGCTTGCGCAAGGGCGATGAGGCAACTAAAAAACAGCTCGACGCCGCAATTGATAAAGTGCGCGCCGACGGCACTATCACCCGTCTGGCGGCAAAGTACTTCCCCGGTATCGACGTTAGTGTGAAATAATCTTTATTTGCGGCTCTTTGCTGCGCAAAGAGCCGCCCGCATTACATCAGTACCACCGGTTTGATGACTTTACCGGAAGCTGAATCTGCGAAAGCCTGATTAATCTCTTCGAGCGGATAGAACTCGATAAGCTTATCAATGGGGAATTTCCCTTGTTTATAAAACTGTACCAGCTGCGGAATAAATAGCTGCGGTACGGCGTCGCCTTCAATGACTCCAATCAATGATTTACCTTCCGCCATCAGATCGTTTTGCACATTAAAGGTGATATCGCCGGTAAAGCCGACGACCGCCACCGTGCCTAACGGCTTAATCGCGTGGATCGCCTGCAGGACGATGGCGGCGACGCCGGTCGTTTCGATGGCGTAGTGCGCCCCTTTGCCGGTCAGTTGGCGAATGACCGCAACGCTATCTTCCTGTTTGCCATCGATCACGTGGGTTGCGCCGAGTTCACGTGCCAGCTCAAGGCGATTGGCATGAATATCGACGGCGATGATTTGGCTACAGCCGGTAAGCTTTGCGGCCATAATGGCGCTTAAACCAACCGCGCCGCAGCCGAATACCACCAGCGACTCCCCGGCAACCGGTTTAAGTCGATTCAACACCGTCCCGCTGCCGGTTTGAATTCCGCAACCCAGCGGACCAAGAAGCGAAAGTTCGACTTCACGGTCGACAACAATAGCATTCGTCGCTTTGGTGACCACATACTGACTAAACGAAGATTGGCCAAAGAAAACGGATAATTCTTGATCATCAAGACGATATGGGGTGGAGCCATCGTCTAAGCGTCCACCAAAGTTTAAGTCATTGAAACTTTCGCACGCGGAAGGATGGTTGGTGAGGCAGTTTTCGCAGCGATGGCAGGCGGCGTAGCTCAGTACTACATGATCGCCAATTTCGACCCCACGAACGGCATCACCGACGTTAACCACGATACCTGCGCCTTCGTGGCCCAGAATGGCCGGCATCGGCAGGATCCCGGCGTTATCGCGGATCACCGCGTCGGTATGACAGACGCCGGTAGCGACAATTTTTACCATCACTTCGTCTTTTTTAGGGGCGCTAACCTGAATATTTTTAATGCTGAATGGCTGTTGATAACCCAACGTCACGGCGGCTTTTACTTTCATTAGATACTCCTGACATTTTTCCCTGGAGAATAGAGATTACACCTGGTGTGATGAAAATTTATCCTGTTCGTGCTGAAAATAAACAAAACGCGGGTAAAAATGGGTAGGTATCGGATCAGTGTGTGTTCGCCAAAACAGGTCAGCGATAGCGATCGTATGGCGGTTATTCAGTCTGTTCCGGTGGACATCTTTTTTTTCATGCTTTTCGCCTGCCAACAATTGGATTATCAATCATTTTTGTCTAGAGTGAGCGGAATTCACGACGCAGATGTTTGCAACGTTGCGTATCCGTCGAACTCTTAAAAAGGACGCTTTTCCAGGCATGAACCGCAGACGTTTTCTTAAATCATCCATGGCTGTTGCCGCCGTATGCGGAACGTCAGGAGTCGCCTCGTTATTCACTAAAGCGGCTTTCGCCGCGGATTCCGCTATCGCCGATGGTCAGACGCGCCGCTTTGACTTTTCCGTGCTGCAGGCGATGGCTCATGACTTAGCCCGCCAGCCGTGGGGCGGAGCGCCGCGCGACCTGCCGCCGACGCTGGCGAATCTGACCCCTCAGGCCTATAACAGCATCCAGTATGATGCGGCGCATTCGCTGTGGAATAACGTTGAAGAGCGCAAGCTGGATATCCAGTTTTTCCATGTTGGTATGGGTTTCCGCCGCCGGGTGCGTATGTTCTCGCTGGACTCCCAGTCTCAGCAGGCGCGGGAGATACACTTCCGTCCGGAGCTGTTCCAGTACAACGACGCCGGCGTTGATACCAAACAGCTGGAAGGGCAGACCGATCTCGGTTTCGCCGGTTTTCGCGTGTTTAAGGCGCCCGAACTGGCGCGCCGCGATATCGTCGCTTTCCTGGGCGCCAGCTACTTCCGCGCGGTCGACAGCACTTATCAGTACGGCCTGTCGGCGCGCGGTCTTGCCGTCGACACCTTTACCGATACGCCGGAAGAGTTCCCGGATTTCACGTCATTCTGGTTTGAAACCGTCAAACCTGGCGCGACGGTGTTCACCGTCTACGCGCTGCTCGATAGTCCGAGCGTCACCGGTGCCTATAAGTTCACCGTGAATTGCCAGGAAACGCAGGTGATCATGGATGTCGAAAATCATCTCTATGCGCGCAAGGACATTAAGCAGTTGGGTATTGCGCCAATGACCAGCATGTTCAGCTGCGGTAATAACGAGCGCCGGATGTGCGATACCATCCACCCGCAAATCCACGATTCTGACCGCCTGTCGATGTGGCGCGGCAACGGCGAGTGGATTTGCCGTCCGCTGAATAATCCGCAAAAGCTGCAGTTCAACGCGTTCCAGGATAAAAACCCGAAAGGTTTTGGCCTGCTGCAGCTGGATCGCGATTTCAGTCATTATCAGGACGTGATGGGCTGGTATAACAAGCGCCCGAGCCTGTGGGTGGAGCCACGTAATCAGTGGGGTAAAGGCGCCGTTAGCCTGATGGAAATCCCGACCACCGGCGAAACGTTGGACAATATCGTCTGCTTCTGGCAGCCGGAAAAACCGGTAAAAGCGGGTGATGAACTGGACTTTAGCTACCGCTTGTACTGGAGCGCGCAGCCGCCGGTGCGCTCGCCGCTGGCGCGAGTGCTGGCGACACGCACCGGAATGGGCGGCTTCCCGGAAGGATGGGCGCCGGGTGAACACTATCCGGACAAATGGGCGCGTCGTTTCGCCATCGACTTTGTCGGCGGCGACCTGAAAGCTGCGGCGCCGAAAGGTATTGAGCCGGTGATTACGCTCTCCAGCGGCGAGGCTAAGCAGGTAGAGATCCTCTACGTCGAGCCGTTTGACGGCTATCGTATTCTCTTTGACTGGTATCCGACTTCAGATTCCACCGATCCGGTGGAGATGCGCATGTTCCTGCGCTGTCGCGGCGACGCTATCAGCGAAACCTGGCTGTATCAGTACTTCCCGCCAGCGGCGGATCGGCGTAACTACGTTGATGACCGGATTATGAAATAACCCAGGCCGTCGCTACCCGCCCGCGGTGCGCTACTGCGGGCGTTGTTGTTTATCAGTGAGATATTGTCATGACTGGCGAAAACAGCCCCACCATCGAAACTATCCCGGTCAACGAACAGCTGGAGCTGCGTGCGGTTGACGAACGTTACGTCAGTGAGCTACATCAACTGGTGCTCAAAAACCGTAATTGGCTGCAGCATACGTTAAGCTGGCCTGCGGAGGTGCTGAGTGAAGATGAAACCCGGCGCCACGTGCAGGGAAACGTGATGCTTCACCAGCGCGGTTATGCAAAAATGTTCCTGCTGTTTTTACAGGGGCAGATGATCGGCGTTCTGTCATTTAACCAGATTGAACCATTGAATAAGACGGCCTATATCGGTTACTGGATCGATCAAAGCCATCAGGGGCAGGGACTGTTGTCGCAGGCGTTACAGGCGTTTATCCATCATTATGCGCAAACGGGCGTCGTGCGCCGTTTCGTGATTAAATGCCGGGTCGCCAACCAGCGCAGTAATCAGGTGGCGCTGCGTAATGGTTTCGAACTGGAAGGTTGTCTGAAGCAGGCCGAGTTTTTAAATGGCGCGTATGACGATCAGAATATCTACGCGCGGATTATCGACCCGCAATAATCGGCTATAGCGAACCCAGCAGCGGTGTGCGGGTGATATGCTCGTCGCCGCTGACGATTTTGCGCCCGCGAAGATGAATTCTGTCACCCTCCAGCGCTTCGATACAGGCGTTACCGCAGATTTCTACCTGATGTTCGATAATCACATCGCCTCGAATCGTCGCGTGCCCTTCGATAAGGACCTCGTCATCCAGCAGAATGGGGCCGCCGAGAAGATGGGCGTGTCCGCCGACCATCACACGATGTTTTAACAAGCAGTTGCCTTCGACCACGGCGTTTTCGCCCACCTGGGAACTGTAGCGCAGGGTTGGGATCTGATCCTCGCCGCGCCCGGCGACCAGCCGCGCGCAATCGTAGACCCGGGCGTTGTCACATATCCATACGTCGTTATCTTCATTACCTTCAATACGCGCGTTATCGAACACTTCGGCACGGTGTTCAACAAAAGCGTGCTCAACCACGGCATCGCCGTAAATTTGCGCCTGGTGAACAATCCGTGAGGCGCTAACCGTAGCGCGCTGATAAATTTGCAGCACTTTATCGGTATCAGAGGTGAGTCCCTGAGCGGCAATCACCAGACAGTGGGGGAGAATACGCGCCTGGTCGGCGATTCGACAGACGCCGCGAATGTGTGAATGCTTTATTGTGACGTTGTCACTTATTCTGGCGCCGTGACTTGCCTGAACGTTATCAAGCCAGGCGTTATCGCTAATTGTCGCCCCGTGGCTTATTACACAGGTGCCGGTCAGGCGGGCGTTGTCGTCAACGCGCGCGCCAGCGAAGACAACGCTGTTGGCATCATAAATCCAGCAGTCGCCGCCCTGGCTTAACGCGGCTTCATCATCGAGCCAGCCGCCTTCGCTACCCGCCTTAACGTCTGAGAAATCAATCAGCGCCACGATTTGCCGCAGAGTTACGCTATGTTTAATCCCGTCTTCTTCAAACTGATACAGGCGGACGTGGTCGCTCAGACGATATTTCTTCATCAGTATTTCTCTTTACCGTTGGTTAACACAAACATAGCAAAAATCTCCGTAGCGCGTTTTATAAGGTTCCTTTAAAATGCAACTTCAAATTAAATTGAAAGTTTAATTAAAATGAATAAAAACGCAGCGAGCGGCCAGGTGCTGAATCTACCGGCTGGCTATTTTGGTATGGTGCTGGGAATTATCGGTATGGGGTTCGCCTGGCGCTATGCCAGCACCCTCTGGCCGGTGAGCAGGATTATTGGCGATGCGCTGGTGGTGCTGGCGACGGGGATCTGGGCGCTATTGATGTTAGCGTTTATTGCACGGGCGATTCGTTTCCCGTGGAGCGTGCTGCAGGAGATGCGTCATCCGGTGGCCAGCAGTTTTGTCAGTTTGCTCCCGGCGACAACGCTGTTGGTGGCAATCGGCTTTGTCCCCTGGTACCGACCGTTATCGCTGGCGTTATTTGCTGCGGGCGTTACGCTGCAGCTTTGCTATGCGGCCTGGCAGAACGCGGGGCTGTGGCGGGGAAAACATCCGCAAGAGGCAACGACGCCCGGTTTATATCTGCCGACCGTCGCCAACAATTTTATCAGCGCCATGGCCTGCGGCGCGCTGGGGTTTAATGATGCCGGACTGGCGTTTCTCGGCGCTGGCGTCTTTTCCTGGCTCAGCCTGGAGCCGGTTATCCTGCAGCGGCTGCGCAGCAACGGCGAGCTACCGGCGGCTTTGCGGACTTCGCTGGGCATCCAACTTGCGCCGGCGCTGGTGGCCTGTAGCGCGTGGCTCAGCGTCAACGGCGGTGAAGCCGATACGTTTGCCAAAATGCTGTTTGGTTACGGTCTGCTGCAATTGCTGTTTATGCTGCGCCTGATGCCGTGGTATCTGCAGCAGCCGTTTAATGCTTCATTCTGGAGCTTCTCGTTCGGGATTTCCGCATTGGCGACCACCGGCCTGCATTTGGGGCACGGTCAGCCGCACGGTTTTTTCCATACGCTGGCGATCCCCTTATTTATTTTTAGCAACCTGATTATCGGCCTGCTGCTGCTGCGTACCTTTCTGCTGCTGGTGCGAGGTAAACTGTTCATTCGCGTAGACCGTGCCACTTTATTGCCAAACAAGGATTAATCATGACGACTCGTGACGAAAACTACTTTACTGAAAAATATGGCCTGACGCGCACCCACTCAGAAGTAGTGTATGCCGCCTCGCTGATGCAGCCGGGACAGACGCTCGACCTTGGTTGCGGCAATGGACGAAACAGCCTGTATCTGGCAGCGAAAGGTTACAACGTCACGGCGTGGGATAAAAATCCCATGAGTATCGATAATCTGGAGAACATTCGTCAGGCTGAAGGGCTGGAGAACCTGCAGACGGCGATTAAGAACCTGAATACGCTGAGCTTTGATGGCGAGTATGATTTTATTCTTTCTACCGTGGTGATGATGTTCCTGGAAGCCAAAACCATCCCTGGTCTTATCGCCAACATGCAGCGCTGCACTAAGCCTGGCGGCTATAACCTGATTGTTGCCGCCATGGATACCGAAGATTACCCCTGTACCGTGGGCTTCCCGTTCGCCTTCAAACCTGAAGAACTGCGTGACTATTATGCTGGCTGGCAGTTCCTCAAGTACAACGAAGACGTCGGCGAACTGCACCGCACCGACGCCAGCGGCAACCGCATCAAGCTACGCTTCGCCACGATGCTGGCGCGTAAACCGGCTTAATCCGCCGCCAGCAGGCACAGCTGCAGGGCGGTTAGATAGGAGGCCTCAAAGGCGCGCAGCGGCAAAAATTCGAATTTCGAATGGAAATTATGCGCGCCGGTGAAGAAGTTCGGCGTCAGCAGACCCTTTGCCGATAGCGCTGCGCCGTCGGTACCGCCGCGCATCGGCGTGGGTTTTGGCGTTATACCGAGGCTTTCCATCGCGGTGAACATCAGGTCAATAGCCCGGCGGTCTTCGCCAATGGCGTTGCTGATATTGCTGTAAGTATCGCTTATCGTGAATTCAACTCTGGCAGTGGGATACTGGGCGGCGATTTTCTCTGCCACTTCGCCAATCTGTTGTTTGCGGCGGTTAAAACTGTCCAGATCGAAATCGCGAATGTTGGCCTGCAACCGTGTGCTGTTCTGATCGCCATGAATACCGTTAAACCACACGTAGCCTTCGCGCCCGGCGGTATGTTCCGGCGTCTGCTGGCGATCGAAATGGCTCATAAAGTCGGTTGCCATTAACACCGGGTTAACTAATACGCCTTTGGCGGACATCGGGTGCGCCGTGACGCCGGTAAACCGTATCTCCGCAGAGGCGGCGTTGAAGTTTTCATAAACGAGCTCGCCCAGCTCGCAGCAGTCGATGGTCCAGGCAAAATCGACGGCGAAACGCGAGAGATCCAGCGCTTTTGCCCCGCGAAGACCCACTTCTTCGTCCGGGACGAACGCCACGACGATATCGCCATGCTTATGTTCGGCGGTCAGGTTTTCCAGCAGCGTCATGACAACGGTCACCGCCGCTTTGTTATCGGCGCCCAGTACGCTGGTGCCGTCGCTGAAAATAATCTCTTCATCACGATAGGCCAGGATTTCCGGATGCTCGTCAACCCGCAGCCAGATTTGCTGTTCCGAATTAAGACAAAGATCTTCACCAGTAAATCGCAGAATTTGCGGATGAATATCCGGCGACAATCCGACATCAACGGTATCAATGTGCGTGATAAAGCCGATCCGCGGCGCCCCGGGGACGGTGCCTTTTTTTACCGCCGTCACGGTTGCATGCTCGTCGACAACGATATCGTCAAGGCCAAACTGACGTAGCTCGTCGGCTAACGCCTGCGCCATCTGATGTTGACCGGGCGTCGTGGGTAACGTGGTTGCTCGTGGATCGCTTTGGCTGGTGATAGCCAGATAGCGAAAGAAGCGCTGGGTTAATTGTCTGGTTAAGGGCGAGGCCATAGTGATTCCTTCTTAATTTATTATTTCGGGTGTTTGCAATCTGGCTTTAGTGTTATCTATGGGCAATAAAACAACAAGCTATTCATTAGTCAAAAAATGAAAAGGGAAACGCATGCAACGCACATTTACTTCAATAGCTCTGACGATAGCGGCATTAGCGGTGAGTTCCGCTGTGAATGCGAAAACACTGGTTTATTGCTCTGAAGGCTCGCCGGAAAACTTTAATCCGCAGCTTTATACTTCCGGGACCAGCGTCGATGCCAGCGCGGTACCGATATATAACCGGCTGGTGGACTTTAAAGTTGGCACCACGGAATTGCAGCCCAGCCTGGCGGAAAGCTGGGAGGTGAGCGACGATGGCAAAGTTTATACTTTCCACTTACGCAAGGGCGTTAAATTCCAAAGTAATAAGTATTTTAAACCGACCCGTGATTTTAATGCCGATGACGTTATTTTTTCCTTTATGCGGCAAAAGGATCCGAATAACCCTTATCATAATGTCTCTAATGGCAACTACTCCAATTTCGAAAGCCTGGAGTTTGGTTCGTTAATTACCGCAATTGATAAACCGGATGAATATACGGTGCGTTTTACCCTCGCGCACCCCGAGGCGCCTTTTGTTGCTGACCTCGGTTGGTATTTTGCTTCAATCCTCTCTGCGGAATATGCTGATGCGATGCTGAAAGCCGGTACCCCGCAGCGTGTTGATATGGATCCCATCGGCACCGGGCCGTTTAAGCTTGCGCAATATCAAAAAGATTCGCGGATTTTGTTTACCGCATTCCCTGATTACTGGCAGGGAAAAGCGAAAATCGATCGTTTAGTATTCAGTATCACGCCTGATGCCTCGGTGCGCTACGCTAAGCTCGAGAAAAATGAGTGTCAGGTCATGCCGTTCCCTAATCCCGCCGATTTACCGCGGATGAAAGATAATCCGCAGATCAATCTGATGAGCAAAGCCGGGCTTAATACCGGTTTCCTCGCCTTCAACACCCAGAAAGCGCCGCTGGATAACGTTAAGGTGCGCCAGGCGTTGGCCATGGCGATCAATAAACCGGCAATTATCGACGCGGTGTTCCACGGTACCGGGACAGTAGCGAAAAACCTGCTGCCGCCTGGCGTCTGGAGTGCCGATGCCGACCTGCAGGACTACAGCTGGGACCTGGAAAAAGCCAAAGCGCTGCTGCGTGAATCCGGCGTGAAGAGCCCCATTACCATCGACCTGTGGGCGATGCCGGTTCAGCGTCCTTATAACCCAAATGCGAAACGAATGGCGGAAATGATCCAGGCCGACTGGGCTAAAATCGGCGTGCAGACCAAAATCACCACCTATGAATGGGGCGAATACCTTAAACGGGTGAAAGACGGCGAGCATCAGGCGGCGTTGATGGGCTGGACTACCGCGACCGGCGACCCGGATAACTTCTTTGGCCCATTATTTACCTGTCAGTCGGCCAACGGTGGTTCTAATTCGGCGAAATGGTGCTACGCGCCGTTTGATAAAATTATCGCCGAAGCCAAAACCATCACCGACAGACCGCAACGAGAAGCCTTGTATAAACAGGCGCAGCAGATGATGCACGATCAAATGCCGGCCGTGATGATTGCGCACTCAACTATTTTTGAGCCGGTTAATAAATCGGTGATCGGGTATGAAATCGACCCTTTTGGTAAACATATTTTTTATCAAGTGGACGTAAAATAAACATCGTAAATAAATCCGCCGCGTTGGCGGATTTATTTTTTGCAAGGAGTTGACGGACCACCTTTTTTGTCACAAAACTTAGCGTGGGAATTTGTTATAAATCTTGCCGACAAACTGCATTTACAGGGATCATCCATGCGTACAAAAATGTTATTTAAAGTAGCCGCTCTGGCCGGGCTACTGGCATTAACCGGTTGTGCATCTAAACTGGCGCAACCGGATCAGTATTCCGGGTTCTTAAAAGATTACTCTAAGTTAAAAGAGACTACCTCGGCCTCCGGCAAACCAGAGCTGCGCTGGATCTCCCCGGACTACAATCCGAACAACTATGACAATGTTGTTTATCGTCCAATCACCTACTACCCGGTGCCGAAACCAACGACTCAGGTAGGGGAGAAAGCGCTGCAGGACATCCTCAATTACACCAACAAGCAGATGAAACAGGCCATCAGCGAACGTAAACCGTTGGCGACCACGGCTGGCCCTCGCAGCCTGATTTTCCGCGGCGCCATCACCGGTGTTGATACCAGTAAAGAAGGGCTGCAGTTCTATGAAGTGATCCCGGTAGCGATGATTGTCGCGGGTACCCAGGCGGCAACCGGCCATCGCACGATGGACACGAATCTCTACTTCGAAGGCGAACTGATCGACGCGAAGACTAATAAGCCGGTTATTAAGGTTGTGCGTAAGGGCGAAGGTAAAACGCTGTCTAATGAGAGCACGCCGCTAACCGCTGATACGTTGAAGCAGGTGATTGATGACATGGCGATCGACGCGGTGAAATTCGACCCGTCACAGAAGTAATTGATGCGTTAAGCCCGTCTGGCGCGATGCCTGACGGGCTTATTATCAGGCCAGCCGGCGGCGCATAAATAGCTGCTCGGGGCGGGCGAACATCACCAGATTTCCTACCAGTATTAACGCAAGACCTATCACCGCGTTGCTATGCCAGATGTAACCTTCATAGAAGGTGGAGATAGTTAATGCCACCAGCGGGAAAAGCAGCGTGCTATAGGCCGCTTTACTGGCGCCGATACGTCCTACCAGGGTGAAATAAGCGCCGAACGCGATCACCGAACCGAACAACGCCAGATACAGCAGGGCGCCCATATAACTCCAGGTCCACTGTGGCATAAAGTTATCGCCGCGCAGCAGCGCGATCGCGCCCATCACCAGCGTGCCGTAAAACATGGCCCAGCTATTGGTGGTCAATGTCTCAAGCCCGCGGCGCTGGTGGCGAATACTCAGCATATTGCCCAATGAAAAACCGTACGTTCCCAGGGCGCTCAGGCCGATTCCCCACAGTAGCGACGCGTTCAGACCATTGGCGAGGAGATCGTCCCAGAAGAGGGTGACGATTCCGGCGAGCCCCAGCGCCGCCGCCAGCCAAAAGCGCCCCGGCGGCTGCTGGCGGAAGAAAATAAAGCTGTTGATCGCGTTAAATAATACCGCCATCGAAAAGATCACCGACTCAAGGCCGGTATTGATATGCGCCGCGGCGGTATAAAAACACCAGAAGTTAAAGCAAAAGACGCAGCAGCCTTGCAGCATGCAAAACAGATGATCGCGCATTGCCAGCGGGCGCAGACGGCGGGTAATCAGCAAAATTGTCAGCATGGTGACGCTGGCGACGGCAAAACGCCAGAAAATTGACACCGGCGCGGCAACGGGCCCCTGTTGTAAAAAGATAGCAATCCATGTGGTACCCCAGATAACCACCACCAGCCCGTAGAGTAATGCGTTCAAAATGTCTCTCCTGTTAATATGCCTGGCGTGAGTGTGCGGTTTTTCCGGGCAAAGCGCTGTCACCTTTTTGTTGCCGACTTGCAAAATCTTGCGCTTATTTTTCACAAGCTCATGGTCAATGCTGGTAAGCGTAGAGGACAATTTATAGACTAGAGGTCTGCGGATTAAAAACGATGTGAAGGCTATGGCATACGGGACGTTCGAAACATTACAACAACAAAATGCGGTGCTGCGGGGGACCGTAGAACTCAATTCCGGGATCCAGCTTGCCGCGTGGTACAACGACCTCGATCGAATCACGGTGCGCAGCGACCACCACACGTTGAGCCTGTATGTCGCCGATGGTTACGAAAGCTACCAAAAAACGCCCTACGGCTGGAAGAACGGCGGCGGGCCGGATCGTTTTTGTCTGATGCCGAAGGGCGATGAAAGCACCTGGGATATTCGCGGCGATCTTTCGTTCGTTCATCTCTATTGCACTGATGAACACCTGCGCCGCGTCGGCGAGCAAATTTGGGATCGCAGTCCTGCTTCTTTCACCTTGCAGGAAAAGACCTTTGCCAGCGATGACAAAATTACGGCGGTCTATCGTCAGTTTCTGCTCGACAACGACTGGCGCCAGCAGGCTAATCAACTGCTGTTAAGCTCGGCCAGTACGCTGCTGTTGACGCATCTGATCCAAAACTATTCGAACGTCCAGTGGCGGTTGCCGACCGTTACCGGTGGCCTGGCGCCGCATCTGTTGCGTAATCTGTTGGCGTGGATTGAGGAGCACCTCGAGCAGCCGCTAACGCTCGCCGATCTGGCCGCCCAGGCGTCGCTTAGCGAATACCATTTTGCACGGATGTTCCGCCAGTCAATGAATATGGCGCCGCACCAGTATGTGATGCAGCGGCGGATGCTCAAGGCGCAACATCTGATTTGCCATACTCAGCAGCCGTTGACCGAGATAGCGTTAGCCTGTGGCTTTAGCTCCGCCAGCCATTTTAGTCATCGGGTAAAAAGCGCCACGGGTCTTACGCCAAGCCAGCTACGCGCGGCGCAGCGCGGTTAATAGCGCATAGCTGATACCGCCGAGGACCAGCCCCCAAAAGGCCGAGCCGACTCCTGCAAGGGTAACGCCGCTGGCGGTGACCAAAAATGTTACGACTGCGGCATCGCGTTCGCTCTCATGCCCCAGCGCCTGATAGAGACTGCCGCTAATGGTTCCCAACAATGCCAGCCCCGCCAGCATCTGGATCCACACCGGCGGCAGCGCCGCCATTAGCGCGGTTATCGAACCGCCAAATAGACCCGCTAACAGATAAAAAAAACCGGCCGCCGCTGCGGCGAGCCAGCGCTTATCCGCATCCGGATGCGCATCCGGACTTTGACAGATCGCGGCGGTAATGGCGGCGATGCATACGGAATAGACGCCAAATGGTGAAAATAGCAGCGCCAGCGCGCCGGTAAATACGATAAGCGGCGAGACCGGAACCCGATAGCCTGATGCCTGAATAGTCGCCAGCCCCGGGGCATTCTGCGAAGCCATGGTGACAAGAAAAAACGGTACACCGACGCTGAGTAACAGCGAAGGAGTGAACTGCGGGGTAATCCACTGCGGAGCAACAAAAACCATATCGTTTGCCACTGGTGACAGCGCGCCGGTTAGCAGGGCGATGACCCCACCTGCCGCTAATGCCGCGACCACCGCAAAACGTGGATAAAGCGCTTTGCATAACAGCCAGGCGGCGAACATCCCGCCGCATAGCAGGAGATTATCCTGCAAACTGCCAAATGCCTGCAGACCAAAGCGTAGCAGGATCCCCGCCAGCATTGCCGCCGCCAGCGAATGCGGAATGATTTTCATGAGGCGGGCAAACAGTCCCGTCACGCCACATAGCAGGATCAGCGCGTTGGCGAAAACAAATATTCCCACCGCCTGTGCCAGCGTCGCTCCCTGTAATCCACTGACCAGTAAAGCCGCGCCTGGGGTTGACCATGCGGTGAGGATGGGGACTTTCCGCCATAACGTTAATACCAGCGTGCTGACGCCCATCGCCAGGCCAAGGGCGGTCATCCAACCGGCTATTTGCCCGGCGTCGGCGCCAGCGGCGGCGGCCGCTTGCCAAATGATGGCGGCGGAGCTGGCGTAGCCTACCAGCACGGCGACAAATCCCGCGAGCAGCGTGGGGATGGGAAGGGTAAAGGAGCGCATGAACACCTCTTGTGCGTTATAACATACGACGAAGGTAGCATTGTGCGTTATAGCGTACAACTGGTAATATCAAGAAAATGACGAGGAGCACCAATGAATATTGCCCAACATCTGGCATTGACGCTGAAAAGCCTGCGTCAGCAGCGCGGCTGGAGTTTGTCGCGGCTGGCGGAAGAAACCGGAGTATCAAAGGCGATGCTCGGGCAAATCGAACGTAATGAATCGAGCCCAACGGTTGCGACATTGTGGAAGATAGCCACCGGCCTCAATGTGGCGTTTTCGACTTTTATTGTCGCTGATGAGTCCGCAGCGCCCGCCGCCTTCGACCCGCAGCAGCAGGCGATGGTGGTGACGCCCATCTTCCCATGGGATCCCGAACTGCGTTTTGACCATTTTTCGATTACCCTCGCCCCCGGCGCGCTGAGCGAATCGACGCCGCATGAGACCGGCGTCATTGAACATGTGGTGGTCATTAGCGGTACGCTGGATTTATGTCTGCAGGGGCAGTGGCATTCATTGCAGGCGGGAGAAGGGCGGCGCTTTGCCGGCGACCTGACGCACGCTTACCGCAATAGCGGCGCGCAGACGGCGCACTTTCATTCGCTGATTCATTATCCAAAAGAAAAAGCCGCGGACTAATCCGCGGCCAATCAAGATGACTGAGACTAAAATTCACAACGTGACGAGGAAAATCCGGAATACGCAGCCACTGTAACCTTGCCGGGTTTTCATGAGAAATAGCTTTTTCTTCAATGCTTTGCCGATTTCTGCAAATTCGCTGTGCGGGCGCGGCGGAAAATGTTTTCGTCTGCGCTCAGTTCTGACTACAATAGCCGCCATTTCGACCCCCTATAACGGATAACGACGAGCGTATGCGCCTGCAAAACCATCATCTTGAACTTCTTAGTCCCGCCCGCGATGCCGGGATCGCCCGTGAAGCGATTTTACACGGCGCCGATGCGGTCTATATCGGCGGGCCGGGCTTCGGCGCGCGGCATAATGCCAGTAATAGCCTGAGCGATATCGCCAACCTGGTGCTGTTTGCGCATCGCTTTGGCGCTAAGGTGTTTGTGACGCTGAATACCATTCTTCATGATGATGAACTGGAACCCGCGCAACGTCTGATTACCGATCTGTACGAGACCGGCGTCGATGCGCTGATCGTGCAGGATATGGGGATAATGGAGCTGGATCTGCCGCCAATCGAGCTGCATGCGAGCACCCAGTGCGATATTCGCAGCGTCGAGAAGGCGAAGTTTCTCTCTGATGCAGGCTTCAGCCAGATTGTTCTGGCTCGCGAACTCAACCTCGATCAAATTAAAGCGATCTACGACAATACCGACGCGACTATCGAGTTCTTTATTCACGGCGCCCTGTGCGTTGCCTATTCCGGCCAGTGCTATATTTCTCACGCGCAAACCGGACGTAGCGCCAACCGCGGCGACTGCTCTCAGGCTTGCCGCCTGCCTTACACCCTGAAAGACGATCAGGGGCGCGTCGTGGCTTATGAAAAACATTTATTGTCGATGAAAGATAACGATCAAACTGCCAACCTGGCGGCATTGATCGACGCCGGCGTGCGCTCCTTTAAGATTGAAGGGCGCTATAAAGATATGAGTTATGTGAAAAATATCACCGCTCACTATCGTCAGATGCTGGATCGTATTATTGAAGACCGCGGCGATCTCGCGCGTTCTTCCGCCGGGCGCACCGAGCACTTTT
The DNA here is from genome assembly GCA_022318305.1 of Gerosis bhagava. Classification (NCBI taxonomy): domain Eukaryota; kingdom Metazoa; phylum Arthropoda; class Insecta; order Lepidoptera; family Hesperiidae; genus Gerosis; species Gerosis bhagava. The sequence continues at coordinate 17,147 of DWRD01000002.1, forward strand.
TCGTGCCGTCTACCGATAAAACGTTCCATCGCGGCAGCACCGACTATTTTGTTAACGCGCGTAAGGGCGATATCGGCGCGTTTGATTCGCCGAAATTTATCGGTCTGCCGGTAGGCGAAGTATTAAAAGTCGGAAAAGATTATCTCGATGTCGAAGTGACCGACGCGTTGACTAACGGCGATGGTCTGAATGTCATGATCAAACGTGAAGTTGTCGGCTTCCGTGCCAATACGGTGGAGAAAACGGGGGAAAACCGTTATCGCGTCTGGCCAAACGAAATGCCGGCGGACCTGCATAAAGTACGTCCGCATGAGGCGCTTAATCGTAACCTCGACCATAACTGGCAGCAGGCGCTACTGAAAACTTCCAGCGAGCGTCGCATTGCGGTTGATATCGCGCTGAGCGGCTGGCAGGAACAATTGGTGCTGACCATGACCTGTGAAGACGGCGTCAGCGTCACGCATACGCTGGATGGCGAATTTGCCGAAGCGACCCAGGCGGAAAAAGCGCTGGCTAATCTGCGTGATGGCGTGGCGAAGCTCGGGCAGACTATTTACTACCCGCGTGATGTGCAGATTAATCTGCCGGCGCTGTTTGTACCGAACAGTATGCTCAACCAACTTCGCCGCGAAACGGTAGAGATGCTCGATCAGGCGCGCCTCGATGCCTGGCAGCGCGGTACGCGTAAACCGGTCTCCGTACCTCCGCCGGTGTATCCGGAAACGCATTTGTCATTTCTGGCGAACGTTTATAACCACAAAGCGCGCGCTTTTTATCAGCGTTACGGCGTACAGCTGATTGATGCGGCGTATGAAGCTCATGAAGAGAAGGGCGACGTACCGGTGATGATCACCAAGCACTGCCTGCGTTTTGCCTTCAACCTATGTCCGAAGCAGGCTAAAGGCTCGATTAAAAGCTGGAAGGCGACGCCGATGCAGCTGATCCACGGTGATGAAGTCCTGACGCTGAAATTTGATTGTCGCCCGTGCGAAATGCACGTGGTGGGTAAAATCAAAAATCATATCCTCAAGATGCCGCATCCGGGCAGCATCGTCGCCTCCGTTAGCCCGGACGAGCTGATGAAAACGTTGCCCAAGCGTAAAGGCGCGTAAGGGCCGTTCTCACAGCGGGCCGTTATGCGCCTTTGCTTTGCGCGCATACTGCCGGTGATGATGCTCGCGCAGCGAGCTGGCGGTCTCCTCAGCCTGGCTGCGTAGCTCATCGCAATCAGCCTCGTGCAGTAACTGCTGTTCGAGGCTTTGCACCGGGAAATATTCATGCCCCTGACGCTGGGCTAACACATGGCCGGACAATAACCCGCACATCAACACAACCGCTGTCAAAAATTTTCGCCACATATCATTTTCCATATCAATAGATAACGCATGAGTAATATGGTTGATTTAATATCGGCTTTTTTGCCTGGTTATCAAAGAAGCGCAAGGCTTTGTCAGGCGCGGCTGAAGAATGATGAAAAAAAAGCCTGACGCGTCAAGCGCCAGGCTAAGAAACAGTTTCTTTTATCAGGCGCGAAGCCCGGCGGCGTTCATCAGCAGGCGGAAAATCATGCTGACGGCGCCCAGCGCCAGCACGCTAGCCCCCCATATGGCCACCAGCCATAGCAAACGTTTTATCCATGATCTCTCCATCAGTGATATCCCTCGCCAGGTTGAACTTTGCCGCGGAATACGTAGTAGCTCCAGAAGGTATAACCAAGAATGACGGGAATAATCAGTAGCGCGCCAACCAGCATAAAGCCCTGGCTTTGCGGCGGCGCCGCGGCCTGCCACAACGTAATCCCCGGCGGGATAATATTCGGCCAAATGCTGATCCCAAGCCCGCTAAAGCCAAGAAAGACTAATCCCAGCGTCAATATAAACGGCAGGACGTGAGCGTCGCGTTTCCCAAGCGTGCGCCATAACCAGGCGCTGATGGCGATAACCAGTAGCGGCACCGGCAGCAGGTAAAACAGGTTCGGCAGGCTAAACCAGCGCTCGGCGATAGCCGGCAGAGAGAGCGGCGTCCACAGACTAATCGCGGCTATCGCCACCAGTAAGGCCAGCAGAAGAAAGCGTGAAATTCTGCGCATGGTATTCTGCAACGGATTCTCGCTTTTCATCACCAACCAACTGGCGCCCAACAACGCGTAAGCAACGGTGAGGCCGAGGCCGCAGAAAAGGGTAAATGGCGTGAACCAATCCCACATTCCGCCGCTAAAGCTGCGACCGCTGACCGGAAAACCATGAATGACCGCGCCAACGACCATGCCCTGGGTGAATGTCGCCAGTAGCGATCCGCCAAGAAAAGCTTTATCCCAGAAAGGACGGTGCGTAGGGGTAGCTTTGAAGCGAAACTCGAAGGCCACGCCGCGAAAAATAAGGCCGATCAGCATCAGGGTTAAGGGTACCGACAGCGCGTCGATAATCACCGCATAGGCCAACGGGAAGGCACCGAAAAGACCTGCGCCGCCAAGCACCAGCCAGGTTTCATTGCCATCCCATACCGGGGCGACGCTGTTGACCATCACGTCGCGCTCTTCATCGCCGCGTACGGTAACAAACAGAATCCCAATCCCTAAGTCGAAACCGTCCATGACGATGTACATCAGCGTGGCGAACACGATGATAACAAACCAAATAACCGATAAATCAATACCCATTAGCGGGACTCCTTATGCTGAAAACCATCCATAACGGCAGAAAGCGGACGTGCGGGCGTACCTGTTGGCGCCGGTGTCTGCTCCTGCGGTCCTTTGCGGATCAGGCGCAGCATGTAGCTATAACCGACGCCGAACACCGAACTGTAGACGGCAATAAAGGCCAGCAGGCTAATGGTCATATGCAGATCGCCGTGAGCTGATACGGCCTCGGAGGTGCGCTGTACGCCGTAGACGACCCATGGCTGGCGCCCAACTTCGGTTGTCACCCAGCCGGCCAGGATAGCAATCAGTCCGGAAGGCCCCATCCATAACGCGAAGCGCAGGAAAGGTTTTGAGGTATACAGACGCTGGCGATAGCGCAGCCACAGCGCAATGGCGCCAAGCAATATCATCAGCATTCCCAGACCGGCCATCAGACGAAATGACCAGAAGACAATGGTTGAGTTAGGGCGATCTTGCGGGGCGAATTCCTTCAGCGCCGGTACCTGCTTATCGAGGCTATGGGTAAGAATCAGACTGCCGAGGGCGGGGATCTCCAACCCGTAGCGGGTGCGCTCTTGTTGCATGTCCGGCCAGCCGAACAGCAGCAGCGGCGTCGGTTCGCCGGGCGGATTTTCCCAGTGGCCTTCGATGGCGGCAATCTTCGCCGGTTGGTGTTTCAGGGTATTAAGCCCATGCATATCGCCGATTAATGCCTGGATGGGGGCGACAATCAGCGTCATCCATAGCGCCATTGAGAACATGGCGCGGATGGCATGGGTTTGGTTGCCGCGCAGCAAATGCCATGCGGCGGATGCGCCCACGAATAACGCGCTGCTAAGAAACGCAGCAACGGACATATGGAATAAGCGGTAAGGGAAAGAAGGGTTAAAGATAACGGCGAACCAGTCTACGGGTACGACCTGGCCGTTAACAATTTCAAAACCTTGCGGTGTTTGCATCCAGCTATTTGAGGCCAGGATCCAGAACGTGGAAATAATGGTGCCAAGCGCCACCATACAGGTGGCGAAAAAATGCAGGCCGGGGCCGACACGGTTCCAGCCAAATAACATCACGCCAAGGAAACCGGCCTCCAGGAAGAACGCGGTAAGGACTTCATACGTTAGCAATGGGCCGGTAATGCTGCCGGCGAACTGAGAAAAACCGCTCCAGTTTGTGCCGAACTGGTAGGCCATAACCAGCCCTGAGACCACTCCCATACCAAAGTTGACGGCAAAGATTTTCGACCAGAAATGATACAGCGAGCGCCAGACAGGATTTTTTGTTTTTAACCACAATCCCTCAAGTACCGCCAGGTAACTGGCAAGACCGATGGTGATTGCTGGAAAGATGATATGAAATGAGACGGTAAAGGCGAATTGGATCCGCGCTAGATGAAATGCATCAAGACCGAACATGCAAGGCTCCACAACAAAATTGATTCTGCGCAATTTTAGAGGGGGGAGAGGTGTGATAGCAGACGCAGAAAAGCGCTTTTTTATGATAACAGTTGCGGATTGTTATTCTTTCTCTTGATGTTTCATATTTGTGAAGTTAATTTTCATGTCATCATAAATAATCAATTTCGTATTGTGAATTTATATCAGTTATACTTCACACTTTTATTTACGATTTTCCTTATGACTTGCGCTGTTTTTTGTTAATTATTCTGCTAGCCTGTGATGGCGTTATGTTTTGCCGTCAAGTTTATCTCTTAAATATCCGTATTCATTATGTGAATTTGATATCCATTATTTTTTAATATATTAATTGATAAAGAAAGGGAGAGAGTTTGTCAAAGAAAGGCCTGCGAAGTTTACTTATCTCATTGTTGATCATGAGCATTTTTTGGCTTGCCGTGGGCGGCGGAGTCTATCTGCTTATTTGAGCTACTATTATCCCGGCATGAAATCACTTCATTTTTAGATGTGTGATGAATTTATCGGTCGGGCTGATTTAATCGTTGTTTTACAACATGAGAAATAAAGCGTATCTATGTTCAAACGATTAGAGTTGGCATCGATACGTCGTGCGCATCATTCATATTTTTTCTAACTTGCGGACTTGCCTGATACTTTATTGCTATCCTCAAATGCGAATAATTCATCATTGATAATACAATTTCATGTTCTTTCAGCGGCAAGATCACCACTTGCCGTGCTATGAGATACTCGCTCAGTGGCATCAGTCAGGTATATCAGTTTTTAAAACCTGCCATTTTTGACCATCTGTTATAAGATACGGCATCCCGTTGATGAAGTGGATGCGGTAATGAAAAAGTATCAGCAGCTTGCGCGACAGTTAACTGAACAGATCGCGCTTGGCGTTTGGCAACCCGGCGATCGGCTGCCCTCCTTACGCGAACAGGTTGTCAGCAGCGGAATGAGTTTTATGACCGTCAGCCATGCCTACCAGTTACTGGAAAGCCAGGGACGGATTATCGCTCGTCCACAATCCGGTTATTATGTGGCGCCGCAGCCGGTGAAGCAGCGCCAGCCTGAGCCTCCCGCGCAAGTGACGCGCAATGAGTCGGTTGATATCAACACCTATATTTTCGACGTCCTGCAGGCGAGCCGCCAGGCGTCGATGCTGCCTTTTGCTTCCGCTTTTCCCGACCCGCGTCTGTTTCCCTTGCAGCAGCTAAATCGTTCGCTGGCTCAAGTGAGTAAAACCGCCACCGCCATGAGCGTGATCGAGAACTTGCCGCCGGGCAACGATGAGCTTCGTCATGCTATTGCCCGGCGTTATGCGTTGCAGGGAATGAACGTATCGCCGGATGAGATAGTCATTACCGCCGGTGCGCTGGAGGCGTTGAACCTCAGCCTGCAGGCGGTGACTGAGCCCGGCGATTGGGTCGTCGTCGAAAATCCATGTTTTTACGGCGCGCTGCAGGCGCTCGAACGGTTGCGACTTAAGGCGCTATCGGTGGCCAGCGATGTGAAAGAGGGGATCGATTTAGCGGCGCTGGAACAGGCATTGCAGAGCTACCCGGTCAAAGCCTGCTGGCTGATGACCAATAGCCAGAACCCGCTCGGATTTACGCTGACGGCAGACAAAAAAGCGCAACTGGTGGCGCTATTGACACGCTACAACGTCATGTTGATTGAAGATGACGTTTACAGTGAGTTGTACTTTGGTCGGGAAAAACCGCTACCCGCAAAGTACTGGGATCGTGATGAGATGACGCTGCACTGTAGCTCATTTTCAAAATGCCTTGTCCCGGGGTTTCGTATCGGCTGGGTTGCCGCTGGCAGGCATGCCCGCCGTATTCAGCAGTTACAGCTGATGAGTACGCTATCTACCAGTTCGCCGATGCAGTTGGCGCTGGTCGATTATCTCTCGACCAAACGTTACGACGCGCATTTACGCCGGTTGCGGCGACAGCTTGCCGAGCGGAAACAGCTGGCCTGGCAAGCGCTACTGCGTTTTTTACCCGCCGAGGTCAAAATTCATCATAGCGACAGCGGTTATTTCCTGTGGCTGGAGCTGCCCGCTGGCGTCGATGCTGGCGAACTCAGCGCTCTGGCGTTACGGGATAACATCAGTATTGCGCCGGGTAAAATGTTTTCTACCACCGCTAACTGGACCTCATTTTTCCGTTTTAATACCGCCTGGGGCTGGGGAGAAAAAGAAGAGCAGGGAGTCAAACGGCTCGGCGAACTTATACGTCAACTTTTGTCTTAGCTTATTCATCGCTTTTTTTAATTGCCGGTTTTTATTTTTCCGGCAATTTATCCACTTCATTCTTGTATTCATTAATCAGTTTAAAATATCCACCAGCACCGGGTCGTCATAGGGAATATGCATACTCATCCCCCTGCCATAACTCCTTGTCTATAATCCATATTATCGAATCGTGGTGGCGATTTTTGCGGAATGCGCACCTGGTCACAACCTGAGGAAATTTCCCCAGAGCCCCGCAGGCCGCCGTCTACCCTTATTAAGGGAGATATTTTTACGGCACGGCTGCCGCTACTTTTATTCTGACAGGAGTAAGTTCAAATGAGCAAAAAATTTGCCCGTGGCAGCCTGTGCGCGCTGAGTATGGTTGTGCTGACAGCGCAAGCCGCTGAACCGCCGTCTTCGCTGGATAAAGGAGAAGGGCGGCTCGATATTATTGCCTGGCCGGGTTATATCGAACGCGGTCAGACGGATAAGAATTATGACTGGGTAAGCCAATTCGAAAAAGAGAGCGGCTGCCAGGTTAATGTGAAGACTGCCGCCACTTCAGACGAAATGGTCAGCCTGATGGCGAAGGGCGGTTACGACCTTGTGACCGCCTCCGGCGACGCCTCGTTGCGCCTTATCATGGGCAAGCGTGTACAGGCGATTAATACCGCGCTGATCCCAAACTGGAAAACGCTTGACCCGCGAGTTGCCAAAGGCGCGTGGTTTAACGTCGGCGATAAAGTGTACGGCACGCCCTATCAATGGGGGCCGAACCTGCTGATGTACAACACTAAAACCTTCCCGACGCCGCCTGATAGCTGGAAAGTGGTTTTCGTCAAACAGGATCTACCGGACGGAAAAAGCAACCAGGGACGAGTTCAGGCCTATGATGGTCCGATTTACATCGCTGATGCAGCGCTATTTGTCAAAGCAACGCAGCCGCAGTTAGGAATTAACGATCCCTATGAACTCACCGAAGCGCAGTATCAGGCGGTGTTGAAGGTTCTGCAGGATCAGCATCCGCTGGTTCACCGTTACTGGCACGATGCAACCGTTCAGATGAGCGACTTTAAAAACGAAGGCGTGGTTGCCTCGGGCTCCTGGCCGTATCAGGCCAATGGTCTGAAAGGTGAAGGTCAGCCCATCGCTACCGTCTTCCCAAAAGAAGGCGTGACCGGCTGGTCCGATACGACGATGTTGCATAGTGAGGCAAAGCATCCGGTATGCGCTTATAAGTGGATGAACTGGTCGCTGACGCCGAAAGTACAGGGCGATGTCGCCGCCTGGTTTGGGTCGCTGCCCGTGGTGCCGCAGGGCTGTAAAGCCAGTACGCTATTGGGAGACAAAGGCTGTGAAACCAACGGTTACAACCAATTCGACAAGATTGCGTTCTGGAAAACGCCGATTGCCGAAGGCGGAAAGTATGTTCCTTATAGCCGTTGGACCCAGGACTATATCGCGATTATGGGTGGCCGCTAAGCGCCTGGAGACTGAACATGACGTACGCGGTAGAGTTTGATGACGTTTCGCGTTTGTATGGTGACGTACGCGCGGTGGATGGCGTGAGTATCGCCATTCGCGATGGCGAGTTTTTTTCCATGCTGGGGCCGTCAGGCTCCGGCAAAACCACCTGCCTGCGCTTAATCGCGGGCTTCGAACAGCTATCCGGCGGTTCGATTCGTATTTTTGGTCAGCAGGCCAGCGAATTACCGCCCTGGCAGCGTGACGTCAATACGGTTTTTCAGGATTACGCGCTATTTCCGCATATGTCGATCATCGACAACGTCGCCTATGGGCTGATGGTGAAAGGCGTGGGCAAAAAAGAACGTCAGCTTCGCGCCCAGGAAGCCTTAGAAAAAGTGGCGCTTGGGTTTGTGCACGCTCGCAAGCCTTCGCAGCTATCCGGCGGTCAACGGCAACGGGTCGCCATTGCCCGCGCGCTGGTCAACCAACCTCGTGTGCTGTTATTAGATGAACCGCTTGGCGCGCTGGATTTAAAACTGCGCGAACAGATGCAGGTAGAGCTAAAAAAACTTCAGCAGTCGCTGGGTATTACTTTCATTTTTGTTACTCACGATCAGGGTGAGGCGCTGTCGATGTCCGATCGCGTGGCGGTGTTTAACAATGGCCGTATTGAGCAGGTCGATTCGCCGCACTCGCTCTATTTACAGCCTAAAACCGCCTTTGTCGCCGGATTTGTCGGCACCGCGAACGTTTTTACCCCAGAAGTTTCGCAGCGCCTATGCGGGGTGGCTGGCGCGTGGTCACTCCGTCCTGAACATATTCGACTGAATGGCGGCGGTGATATTCAGGTTCAGGGGACCGTGCAGGCGGTGCAGTTTCAGGGGGCATCAACGCGTATTGAACTGAAACTTGCAGCGGGCGAAAAGCTGCTAGTCAGCCAGACCAACGTTGATGGCGGGGCGGCGTTAAGCGCGCCGCGGTTGGGGCAACAGGTATTGGCCGGCTGGTCGCGTTCGGCGATGGTCTCCCTGGAAAGCGGAGGCTGAGATGACGATGGCGCTTGTACAACCAACGACCGGGAGGATGTCAGGGCTGTTCTGGCGAAAACCGTCATTGGGCCTGTTTTTACTGCTGCTGGGCCCGTTGATGTGGTTTGGGATTGTCTATCTGGGATCGCTCCTGACGCTGTTGTGGCAAAGCTTCTATACCTTTGATGACTTTACGATGTCGGTCACCACGGATTTGACGCTCGCTAACCTGAAGGCGCTGTTTAATCCCGCCAACTACGACATCATTGTCCGTACCCTGGTGATGGCCATCTGCGTGACTATTGCCAGCGCAATCCTGGCGTTGCCGATGGCGTGGTATATGGCGCGTTATACCCGCGGCAAGATGAAAGCCTTCTTTTATATCGCGGTGATGTTGCCGATGTGGGCCAGCTATATCGTTAAGGCGTACGCCTGGACGCTATTGCTGGCGAAAGATGGCGTGGCACAATGGTTTCTCGGCCACCTTGGTCTGGAGAGCGTGTTAAATATGGTATTGACCATCCCGGCGGTCGGCGGCAATACCTTATCGACCTCCGGGCTCGGGCGATTCATGGTGTTCGTCTATATCTGGCTGCCGTTCATGATCCTGCCGGTACAGGCGGCGCTGGAACGCCTGCCGCCGTCGCTGCTGCAGGCCTCCGCCGATTTAGGCGCTCGACCGCAACAAACCTTCCGCTACGTGGTACTGCCTTTAGCCATACCGGGTATCGCGGCAGGTTCTATCTTTACCTTTTCCCTCACCCTTGGCGATTTTATTGTGCCGCAACTGGTGGGACCGCCCGGTTTCTTTATCGGCAACATGGTTTATTCGCAGCAAGGCGCGATTGGCAATATGCCGATGGCGGCGGCGTTCACGTTGGTGCCGATTGTTCTTATTGCACTGTATCTGGCGTTTGTTAAGCGCCTGGGAGCGTTTGATGCACTCTGAACGCGCACCGTTGTTTCTCAAAATCGCTACCTGGGGCGGAGTGGTATTTCTCCATTTTCCACTGCTGATTATCGCCTTGTACGCCTTTAATACAGAGGATGCCGCTTTCAGCTTCCCGCCGAAAGGGCTGACGCTCCGCTGGTTCAGCGAGGCTGCCGCTCGCGCAGATATCATTGAATCAGTGACGTTGTCACTTAAAATCGCCGCTTTATCCACGGGGATTGCGCTGGTGTTGGGCACTCTCGCTGCCGGCGCGCTGTGGCGGAGTTCGTTTTTTGGTAAGAATGCCGTGTCGCTGCTGTTGCTATTACCTATTGCACTTCCCGGCATCATTACCGGCCTGGCGCTGCTGACGGCATTTAAAGCCGTCAATCTTGAGCCTGGCTTGCTAACCATCGTGGTGGGTCACGCGACCTTCTGCGTGGTGGTGGTGTTTAACAACGTCATTGCCCGATTTCGCCGGACATCATGGAGTCTGGTGGAAGCATCGATGGATCTTGGCGCTACAGGCTGGCAAACCTTCCGTTACGTGGTGCTGCCCAATTTGGGTTCGGCACTGCTGGCGGGCGGGATGCTGGCATTCGCTCTGTCCTTTGATGAAATTATCGTCACTACCTTTACCGCCGGACATGAGCGGACGTTACCGTTGTGGTTGTTAAATCAACTGGGGCGCCCGCGCGATGTACCGGTCACCAACGTGGTCGCGCTGTTGGTGATGTTAGTGACGACTGTACCCATCCTGGGGGCCTGGTGGCTAACCCGTGACGGTGAGAATAACGCCGAAAGCGGAAAATAATACACTTTACAGGATCATGCTATGCAACATAACCTTTTGATAAACGGTCAATTAGTGGCGGGGGAAGGCGAGGTGCTGCCGGTATTCAATCCTGCCAATGGCGAAACGATTATTGAGATTGCGGAGGCGACCGAGGCGCAGGTTGATGCCGCCGTCAATGCTGCAGATCGTGCGTTTGTCAGCTGGAGCCAGACAACGCCGAAAACCCGCGCCGAATGTTTGCTGAAAATGGCGGATGTGATTACTGAACATGCAGAAACGCTCGCCAAACTGGAGTCTTTAAACTGCGGTAAACCGCTACATTGCGTTATCAATGATGAAATGCCGGCGATTGCCGATGTATTTCGCTTCTTCGCCGGCGCCGCGCGTTGCCTGCCGGGAATGGCTGCTGGGGAGTACCTTGAGGGGCATACCTCAATGATCCGCCGCGACCCGGTGGGGGTGGTGGCCTCGATTGCGCCGTGGAACTATCCGCTAATGATGGCGGCGTGGAAGCTGGCGCCCGCGCTGGCGGCCGGTAACTGCGTGGTGATTAAACCTTCAGAAATCACCCCACTGACGGCCTTGAAGCTGGCGGAACTTGCAAAAGACATTTTCCCGGCCGGCGTTATCAACGTGCTTTTCGGCCGGGGCCCAACTGTTGGCGACCCGCTCACCGGCCATAGTAAAGTGCGTATGGTTTCGTTGACTGGTTCGATTGCCACCGGCGCCCATATTATTGGTCACACGGCGAATTCGATTAAACGCACCCATATGGAGCTGGGCGGTAAAGCGCCGGTCATTGTTTTCGATGATGCCGATATCGATGCCGTCGTCGAGGGCATTCGTACTTTCGGTTTTTATAACGCCGGTCAGGACTGTACTGCCGCTTGCCGTATTTACGCGCAACAAGGCGTCTACGATCGGCTGGTTGAAAAACTAGGCGCGGCCGTGGCCAGCCTGAAAATGGGGCAACCGGACGATCCATCCACGGAACTGGGGCCGGTCAGTTCGCTTGCGCATCTCGAACGGGTGACAGCGGCTGTCAACGCTGCGCGCGCCTTACCGCATATTAAAGTGGTAACCGGCGGCAGCCGCGCGGCGGGGAGTGGTTACTATTTCCAGCCCACGCTGTTGGCTGGCGCACAGCAGGATGACGCTATCGTACAACGCGAAGTTTTTGGCCCGGTAGTTAGCGTGACGCCGTTTAGCGATGAGGAACAAGTATTAACCTGGGCTAATGATTCGCAATATGGGCTTGCCTCCTCGGTGTGGACGCAGGACGTGGGCCGCGCCCATCGCCTGAGCGCGCGTTTGCAGTACGGTTGCACCTGGGTTAATACCCATTTCATGCTGGTTAGCGAAATGCCGCACGGCGGACAGAAGCTATCTGGTTACGGCAAGGACATGTCGATGTATGGCCTGGAGGACTACACGGTGGTTCGTCATGTAATGGTGAAACATTGAATATTAACGTGCCGGCAGCATTACCACGCTAATAGTTGCAATAGCAATAAATGTTAAAAAAGATAAGGGGTAATATGAGAGTATTCTTATACCCCTTCAAGAGCTAAGCCATTGTGAGTGCCGGAGATAAGCGCCGGATGGGGTGTAAACAACTATGCATGCTATTAATTGTTGATCCCTGCAGGATGATGCGGGGATTTTTTTGCGTATCGACTTTTTATGCCGATTTAATAATCAATGTTTGTCTTTTTTTGATGGCAGGCCCGAGTGGCGGCGCTCACGAATATAAGAGATAAGACTGTAGATTGCGATCACCAATAAGACTAAAGCCATTAGCAGGGCAAGTATTCCTGACATAAGCGACCTCAAAAATAAGTAACAGGAAAAGCAAAAACGTTATAACTAATAGTAATGAACCTATGCGGAAGTTCGTAAGTTTGCAAATAATAATTTCTTTCACTTACCGGAATATAGAGCACAAAATAACACCTGGAAATCTACAGTCCGCATTAACCATAAGGTTGAGCAGTCGATTGCTGATTATCGGCAGTCGCTAATTTAAGAAAATTCTCACCTCATAAAAGCCAAGTATAGTTAGCTATCCATAATCCGGTATGCGGATTGCCAGATCATTTTGTTATTTCCAATGAAATAAATTTCCTCTCGCTAGCAGAAGGGGGACATAACGGATCGCACTTCTCAGAAATGCTCTCCAGGAAGGGAATGATTGTAGCCATAATGTTAAATTCTGGATGAGATCGCCACGGGACAGTTGTTAGCGTGTAGGCGATTTGACTTTTTCGCCTCGCTCATGAGAAAATTTTACATAATTTGTTATTCTGACGTTGAATTGGTTTTGAAAAAGCTAGCATTTATCCTGTTACTCATCGGCGTAAGCGCAATGCTTTACGACAATCTCCCTGCCCAGCGAATTCGCGGCTGTGAAAGCCTGGGGGCAACAGAGGGGGTTTGTGCAGCGGTCGAGTGGGATACCGAAAAGCTTAATTTCTTGCCGTCATATAACCCGGAAAGTCTTAAGACTATTGTAGTGCTTCAACAGAAAGCCGACGGGAAACGCGCGACAATTAAATCATAAAAAAAGCAGCCGTTGAGGCTGCTTTTTTAGGTTTAGTTGCTGAAAAATTACTAAAACCAACCAAAACGAACGGATAACAGGCTAATAAGCGCAAGCGCAGCGCCGACATTAATCAGAATTACGGTTTTGCTGGAAACATCCATAACGCCACCTTTATGAGTAAGCCCCTACATTTATAGTCGGTGGCGTAGAGTTGCGCTATCGGACAACACTGAATCAACCGTTTTTCCATGGTCTTTGCAGTTGCTTGTTTTGTGAAGTATTGATCTCTGACGTACTAAGTGGTGCGAGACAGGATAACGCGTGTTGCGCGATGTCTGACAGGGAAGGAAAAAATGACTTTATACCAGAAGATGCTGGTTTTTTATGCCGTAATGGGCTGTATTTGTGCGTTGATAAGCTGGTTTTTAACTAAGGAAAGCCGTTGCATTCGGTTGCTGGCAGCGCTGTTGATTGGTGCGACATGGCCGTTCAGCTTCCCTATGGCGTTGCTGGTTTCACTTTTCTGAACAACAGAAATGGCTGGCCTAATTATCTTGATGGCTGTATATAAATACAGTTAAAAATAATAAGGATGCCATCTGATGAACAGCTTCTATTCGCATTTAGCCGGCGCAACGGTCCGTTGGTTTGATTTCCAAGGCCAGGGGGACCCTATTGTGTTCATTCATGGGTTAGGTTGCGCCTCTTCATACGATTACCCGCCAGTGGTTTCTAACCCTATATTGAATGGGCGCCGGGCCTTACTAATTGATCTTCCAGGCTATGGTTACAGCGATAAACCGCTTCAATTTGGCTACCGAATTGCTGACCAGGCTGCGGTCGTTGTGGAGTGGCTGAACAAATTGCAGGTCAGCCGCTGCATTCTCTACGGCCATAGTATGGGGGGCAGTGTGGCTATTGAGGCAGCGCAGCGGCTGGGCAAACGCGTTGAGGCCTTAATTGTCGCCGAGCCCAATCTCTATGCTGGTGGGGGATTTTATAGCTGTAAAATCGCCGGGCAGACGGAAGATGATTTTATCGCCAACGGCTATCAGTCGATGCTGGCGGCAGAAACGTCCCCATGGAAAGGTTGCCTACAAAATAGCGCACCGTGGGCGTTATGGCGGGGAGCTACCAGCCTGGTAGTAGGTGCTTCTCCCTCGTGGTTTGAGCGTTTTATTCACCTGCAATGCCGTAAAACGCTTATCTACGGTAGTTTATCGCTCCCCTCACAGGAAGCGGAAGACGTCGAAACTGCGGGTATCGCATTGGCTGTCATACCACAGGCGGGGCATTCGATGGCATGGGAAAACCCGGCCGCGCTGGCGCGCGCGATTGCCGGGCTGGTCTGAAAGCATCGCGGTAAATCAGAACGGTAATTCGCGCGGGCGAGTTTGCATGGTTATCCAGCGAAGCTCGGTGAATTCAGCGATCCCGGCGCGCCCGCCAAAGCGGCCATAGCCGGACGATTTACAGCCGCCGAACGGCATCTGCGCTTCATCATGTACGGTAGGGCCGTTAATATGGCAAATACCGGTTTGCAGGTTTTGCGCTACATTCCAGGCGCGGGCGCTATCGCGGCTATAAACCGCTGCCGCCAGCCCGTACTCGCTATCGTTCGCGACGGCCAGAGCCTCTTCCTCGCCGTTAACCCGGATCACCGATTTGACCGGGCCAAAAGATTCCTCATGCCATATTCGCATTTCACGCGTCACGCCATCCAGCAGGGTGGCGCGCATCTGCGTCGACTCCGCTTTTCCACCGCAGAGTAAATGTGCGCCTTTACTTAGCGCATCATCAATCAACGCGTTGCAGCGTTGTACCGTTTTCAAATCGACCACCGGGCCGAGAAGCGTAGAAGGTAGTGCGGAAGCGCGTTGGCTGATTAATGCGACGAACTCATCCGCGATGCTCTCATCGACAATAATGCGTTCGGTCGACATACAAATCTGTCCGGCGTTGGCAAAAGCGCCGAAAATCGCGCCAGCCGCGGCTTGTTGTAAATCTGCGTCATCCAGGACTAACAGCGGCGCTTTGCCACCCAGTTCAAGTATCGCAGGTTTCAGATGCTCTCCGCAGGTGCGGGCAATAATGCGCCCCACTGGCGTTGAACCGGTAAAATTGACCCGTCGTATGGCTGGGTGAGCAATCAGCGTCTCCACCAGCGCAGGCGCATCGGCTGGCGAGCAGGTAAGATAATTCACTACTCCATCGGGAAATCCCGCCGCCGCGAGGGCATCGACGATTAAGCTTTGCGTCGCCGGTGAGAGTTCCGAGCCCTTAAGGATAACCGTATTGCCACAGGCCAGCGGCGTGGCGATGGCACGGGTCGCCAGAATGAGCGGCGCATTCCACGGCGCCATAGCCAGCACCACGCCGGCCCCCTGACGTACACCCATCGCCAGATTGCCGGCCACGTTGGAGGGAATAATTTGACCTTCGATTTGCGTGGTTAAGGCCGCGGCTTCACGCAAAATATTTGCCGCCAGGTGTACGTTGAATCCGGCCCAGTGCGCTGTCGCGCCGGTCTCCGCCGCCATAGTAGCGATAAATTTCGCCTCTCTACGCTGCATTTGCTCGGCGGCTTCCAACAACAGCCGGCGACGTTCGGAGGGGATGGTGTCGCGCCATGAGGGGAATGCGGCGGCGGCTGCTTCTGCGCAGCGACGAGCGTCATTGATGCTCGCCGCTGCGGCGGTAGAGGCTATCTCGCTATGTTGCGGATAACGGCGAGTGAAAGTGGCGTGACCTTCGGCATCGTGCCAGCGGCCGCCGCTATATAAGCTGCAGGTTATTGTCATTAGCGTAACCTCATTGGTCTGCGGAGCGTCGAGTCTACCGCCTTACCTCATTGCGTAGCGGCGAAAGGGCGGTTATCGCACAATTTTTTTGCAGATTTCTCAGCGGGTCACAACTTAGTACAATAATGAGAACGGCGAACATGGGCCGCAGCAAACACAATCTATTCGCCACAGCCCACAGAGGATAGTTAATGTAATGGCTGTTCCTGTAGCGCGTCAGAATATTGTTTTAGTCTTTTAATTTTATCTTTTAAAATCCAGCTTAACTCGGAAATATTCATTTTTATTTCGTCAATATCGACCGAACAGCCTTCCACGAAGGCAGGCGTTGTGCCGACGACGCCGCTCGCCAACGCTTTATTTGTTTCACAGCGATAGCCGATCTCATAAAGCCTATCGCTTAGCTTTTTCTCAAAAGCGTTGAGATTGTCATAAGCCCTGAGATAGTCCGTAATTTGCGCGGCGGAATGTAATATATGAAATCGTGATTTCACGGCCGGCGTTTTATCAAGATCAATAGCAATTGAGTCGTCGGGAACGAATAGATTAACGGTGGGTACTGCCGCCGCTGGCGAACGTCGGGTTACATCATAAATCCCTCCATCGTCGGCCTGTAAGGCGGCGTGATGCGTTGCGACCAGAAAACAGCCCGGCCAGTAGTTTATCTCCCAGCCCAGCAGCATTTTTCCACCGACCTGTTCGATCGCCGCGCTGACGTTCCAGTAGGCGTTTCCCTCGGGCCCCGGTTTATCAATAACCGGGAGATAGATTGGACTGGCGCCAGGATTCAACTCTTCGGCAAATTGCAACAACCGCGGGTCGTTGAGAGTGATAGGCTGATAAATCGAATTCGTCATGTAACGCTCCTTTGACTGAAATGGGACAATGCGGCACGCGATTGGATCTTAGTCGTAAATAATCATTTTGTCGTACCGGTGCGGGAGTCGCTGATGATAGTGACGTTAAGCAAAGCAAACAGCGCTAACCTTATGAGTTAAAGTGTGAATCTAATAGCGATTCATTATTTGCTGGTTGTATTCCGCTGTGCTGTTATTAGTAGGCATATAACAAATTTATAAGGTTTATAACCATGTCTACAGGGAAATCACTACTTGCGCTGGCCCTAAGCGCGCTGCTACCGGCCGGCGCCGCGTGGGCGGCATCCAACGACACGCTGGTCTACTGCTCGGAAGCCTCGCCGGAATCCTTTAACCCGCAAATCGCCAGCTCTGGCCCTTCATTCGTTGCCAGCTCACAGGTGCTCTATAACCGCCTGATTACCTTCGACCCGCTTAAAAACACGCCGATTCCGTCGCTGGCGACCGAATGGAAAGTGTCTCCGGATGGTAAAACCTGGACCTTTACGCTGCGTAAAGGCGTGCAGTTCAACAGCAATAAATACTTTAAGCCGACCCGCGATTTCAATGCGGATGATGTGCTGTTCTCGGTGCTGCGCCAGCAGGATCCGCAGCATCCTTATCACAACGTGTCGCAGGGCAATTATGAATATTTCCACGACGTCGGTCTTGATAAGCTGATTAAAGAAGTGAAGAAGATCGATGATTATCACGTTCAGTTTGTGCTGAGCGAGCCCAACGCGGCGTTTCTTGCCGACTGGGGAATGGACTTCGCTTCGATTCTTTCTGCGGAATATGCCGATGCGATGTTGAAAAAAGGAACGCCGGAATACGTCGATAGCTGGCCGATTGGCACCGGCCCGTACGCGCTCCAGCAGTACAAAGTGGATTCACAAATCCGCTATATTGCCAACCCGCACTATTGGGAAGGCGAGGTGCCGACTAAACATCTGATCTTCTCGATTACGCCGAACGTTGAGACTCGTCTGGCTAAGCTGCAGACCAATGAATGCCAGATTATTCCCGCACCATCGCCGGTACAGTTCCCGGTGATTAAAGGGAATAAAGATCTGACGCTACACGCGGTGGAAGCGTTGAACGTGGGGTATCTGGCATTTAATACTGAAAAGAAACCGTTTGATAACGTGCTGGTACGTCAGGCGCTGAACTACGCCACCGACAAACAGGCGATTGTGAAAGCGGTCTTCCTTGATTCCGGCAACGTGGCGAAATCGCCGATCCCGGCCAATATGCTCGGTTACAAGAAGGATTTACCGGATTACGACTACAATCCGCAGAAGGCGAAAGAGCTGCTTAAGCAGGCGGGATTGGAGCAGGGCGCAGAAGTGACCCTATGGTCGATGCCGGTACAGCGTCCGTATAACCCGAACTCGAAGCGGGTCGCTGAAATGATTCAGAACGACTGGAGCAAAGTCGGCATTAAAGCGAAAATCGTTAGCTATGAGTGGGGCGAATACCTTTCCGGGATGCGCAAGGGCGAGCATGATAGCGCGCTGTTTGGCTGGATGTCCGATAACGGCGACCCGGACAACTTCGCCGGCACGCTGCTGAGCTGTGATAATATCAAAACTGGCTCTAACGTGGCGCGCTGGTGCGATAAGTCCTATGATGCGCTGGTGAAAAAAGCGCTTCTGCTAAGCGATCCGCAGGCGCGCGCTAAACTCTACCAACAGGCCCAGGAAATTTTCTATCAGCAGGCGCCGTGGATCACGCTGGCGACGGGTAAAACTTTCTACGCCACCCGCAGCAACGTCAGCGGCTACAGCGTGAGTCTGATGGGAAGCGATTTTTCCAAAGCGAAGCTGAATTGATCAAAAAGGAGAGCAGGATGGCCCATCTGGACGATGTCATTGCCAGGGTCGATGAGACCATTGCCGGGGGCGTGATTAGCCATATGAACGAGCTACTGATAGCGTTAAGCGATGATGCTGAACTGGGCCGTGAAGAACGCTATACCCAGCAGCAGCGCCTGCGCACCGCGATAGCCCATCACGGGCGTCAACATCATGAAGATCAAGAAGCGCGCCGCGAACAGTTAACCAAAGGCGGCGAGATCCTTTAAGGGTGAGTTCAAAACTGGCGCCTGGCCACCAACCAGGCGCCGACCACCAGCATCACCGCCCCGCATACTGGCCCGATTAACGCCCTAATCGGCACGCCGTGGGCGCGAATCAAATCAATAATCAACCCGCCTACCAGCTGACTGGCCACCAGTACCGCAATGGTCGTCGCCGCCCCTACGGTTTGATAACCGCTGATGCTGGCGAAGACGAAAAACGATCCCAGCAGGCCGGGTATGAGGGTCCACCATTTGATATTCAGCGCCAGTTCCTGAAAACCTGCCGCGCCGTGGCGCAATAGCAAAATAGTCACAAAAATAACAATTCCCACCAGCGAATTGAGCAACATGGCGATAAGAATCGTCGAGGCGGATTGGGTAATGCGGACCATCAGGGTGTTTTGCAACACCAGACCGATACCCGCCGCTATCAGGCAGGCAAGGGTGAGCGACTGATTCATGCCTCGCCGTCCGGATCCAGGCGATCGTCGAGCTGTAGCTGCATAAAGGTCAGATCCAGCCAGCGGCCGAATTTAGTCCCCACCTGCGGCATCTGCCCACTGGTGATAAATCCCAGGGTTTCATGCAGATGCAACGAAGCGTTATTGCGGGATTCAATTCCGGCTACCATCACATGTTTACGCAGGCGTCGCGCTTCAGCGATAAGCGCGACTAACAACTTGCGGCCGATCCCCTTACCCTGATGATCGGGATGGACATACACCGAATGTTCAACGGTATGGCGGAAACCGTCAAATGCGCGCCAGTCGCCGAACGAGGAGTACCCGGTAATGACGCCGTTTTCTTCACTCACCAGCACCGGATAACCGGCAATCTGCCGGGCTTCAAACCAGGCAATACGGTTATCGGTATCGACGGTTTTGTCATTCCAGATGGCAGCGGTATGCAGTACGGCGTGATTATAGATTTCGGCGATCGCCGCGCAATCGTCTTTACTGGCATGGCGGATGGACATAGCAAGCCTCAAAGTCTGTACACTATAGTAGTACGGTATTATTACAATAATGAACGGCAGGCTGTCATCAGTTTTAGCAATAAATTTTACACAGAACGCTGCAGCATCGGGGATAGCGGACAGTTGTGTAATACGGTGGTGCGCACTATATTGTTACGCCATGAATACTATAGAAGACAACCTCAACCAGCGCATTAGCGCACGCATTCGTATCGAACGCGAGTCCCGCGGCTGGTCGTTGAGCGATTTGGCTGAACGCGCCGGGGCCTCGCGGGCAATGGTGCATAAAATTGAACGTGGCGAGAGTAGCCCCACCGCGGCGATGCTGGGCCGTCTCTCTGGCGCGTTTGGCATCAGTATGTCGACGTTAATTGCGCGTGCAGAGATGCAGGAGGGCAAGCTTTTGCGCTTTGCCAACCAGCCGGTGTGGCGCGATCCGCAAAGCCACTATTTGCGCCGGCACGTCTCGCCGCGTAGCGATCTGCCGATCGACCTGGTGCAAATAGAGTTGCCGGCCGGCAGCGATGTACCGATGCCCGCTTCTTCGTACGCGCTGGCGCGACAGCTCATCTGGCTACAGCAGGGTGAATTAGTTTTTGTTGAAGGGAATACTCGCCATCAGATGCAGGCGGGGGATTGTCTGGAACTGGGGCCGCCCAACGATTGCCGATTTATCAATGAGTCCAGCGAGACTTGCGTCTATCTGGTGGTACGCCTGAATCAATCCGGCTCATAATGTTAAAGCGCGTTAAGCATAAAACGGCTAGCCTCAGTACAGGCCGTTAACAAGAGGAGTTTGCTATGACCGCTAATCCACAACGCCATCACCGCTGGATATTGGCTTCACGCCCGCACGGTGAACCTACCGCCGAAAATTTCAGACTGGAAGAGGGCGATCTGCCGACGCCGGGGGCGAACCAGATCCTGCTGCGGACTATTTATTTGTCACTCGACCCTTATATGCGCGGACGGATGAGCGATGCGCCTTCTTATTCGCCACCGGTGGACATTGGCGCGGTGATGGTCGGGGGGACGGTAAGCCGTGTGGTGAGCTCTAATCACCCTGATTTTAAACCCGGTGAGTGGGTGCTTGGCTATAGTGGCTGGCAGGATTATGCGCTTTCCGATGGTAGCGATTTAGTTAAGCTCGGTGACAATCCTGAACACCCTTCCTGGGCGCTGGGGGTGTTAGGTATGCCGGGATTTACCGCTTATATGGGGCTGCTGGACATCGGCCAGCCGAAAGCGGGCGAAACGCTGGTGGTAGCGGCGGCAACCGGGCCGGTGGGGGCCACCGTCGGGCAGATTGGCAAACTTAAGGGTTGCCGCACCGTCGGCATTGCCGGCGGCGCCGAGAAATGTCGTTATGCGGTAGAGACGTTAGGCTTCGATGTTTGTCTTGATCACCGCGCTGCGGATTTCAGCCAGCAGCTGGCGCAGGCGTGTCCTCAGGGAATCGATGTCTATTATGAGAACGTCGGCGGTAAAGTCTTTGATACGGTTCTGCCGTTGCTGAATACCGCGGCGCGGGTCCCCGTGTGCGGATTGGTTAGCGGCTATAACGCCACCTCGCTGCCGGATGGACCGGATCGGCTGCCGCTGCTGATGGCGACGATCCTTAAAAAACGTATTCGTATGCAGGGCTTTATCATCAGCCAGGATTACGGCCATCGCATTGCCGAGTTCCAGCAGCAAATGGGGCGCTGGGTACAGGAAGGTAAAATCAAATATCGCGAGCAGCAGATTGATGGCCTGGCGCAGGCGCCGCAGGCGCTGATTGGCCTGCTGAAGGGAGAAAACTTCGGCAAAGTGGTGATTAACGTCGCAGCGGACGAGTAACGTCACCGCCTTCTCTAACGCCCCCGAAGACGCGTGCGGGGGCGCTTTCGCCGCCTTTAACCAACAAAATGACTAATCCATACTTTTATTAATGGTTTGCTTTTCCGTGAGCGGCTTTTTATCCTTAAGGAAACTTAAGAGGTTAATGCGATGAAAGATGTAGTTGATAAATGCAGTACCAAAGGCTGCGCCATTGATGTTGGCACCATTATCGATAACGAAGACTGCGTTTACCGGGTCGAGAAACTTTTCCCTACCCGTGAAGAGGCGGAGTCCGCGGTAGCGGCCATTCGCGAACGCGCCGTTGCCGCCGCCAGCGAAACGCCGTCCGTAGATTACACGATTGAGCCGGTGGGTAATGAGGCGAAACTGGACGCGGCGGTGAATTTCTCCTGCCAGGCGGAAAAAATTATTTTCGAATTGTCCTTGAGAAGCGCGTTCTAACAGACTGCGGTGGAATCAAAAAGGGAACCCAATTGGGATCCCTTTTTTATCATCACCCATCGGCGGGCGTAGTTACTCGAAACGCCAGGCGATATTCATACCGATGCCGAAGTTACGGCCCGGCGCTGGTTCGTAATAACGACCATTGGATTCGTTGACAATCACTGAGCCCGCGTAATTACGGTCAAACAGGTTATCGACCCGGCCGAACAGATCCATATCCATTTTCCCGTAGCTCCACTTATAGCCGGTGGTCAGGCCAACCACGGTCCACGATGGCGCTTTGGCGGTGTTGGCGTCGTTGGCCATAATGTCGCCCATATAACGGATATCGCTCCCTGCGTACCAACCCTGTTCCGGCTGGTAGCCGAAAGAGGCATAGCCCATATTGCGGGCGATGCCCGGAATGCGATTTCCGTTGCAGTCTGACGAACCGCAAACGTTCGTGCGATAGGTGGCATCGAGCCAGGTCCATGCCGCTTTTAATTTCCAGCTGTCGCCAAACTGCTGGTCGAGGCCAAGTTCCATTCCCTGACGACGGGTTTTACCGGCGTTTTTATAGCTGGTGCGGCCGCCGCTGCTGGAGTCGACCACAATCTCATTGTCGGTATCGGTCTGGAACAGCGCGGCGGTGAACAGTCCGTTGCCTATCCGCGTTTTGCTGCCAATTTCCACGGTTTCATTTGTGGAGGGTTTAAGATCGAAGTTTAATCCGCTCTGATTGCCGGAACGATACGAGAGTTCATTGATTGTCGGCGTTTCAAAACCGCGCCCGGCGGAAAGATAGATATTCCAGGCATCCGTGACGGCATATTTCAATGAACCGGCTGGCAGCCATTTGTGGTAGCTGGCATCGCCGCTATCGTCGCCGTTACCCGGAGTGACGTAATAGTCGTTAGAGTCAAACCACACCGAACTGTAGCGGACGCCAGCGTCTAGGGTCAGTTTCTGTGTCAACTGCCACTGGGTTTGCAGGTACGGATCCAGGTTCCACATCAGATTGCGTTCATTACGGCGCAGGTCGCCCTGTTCGCCGTATTGCGGCGCGCCGTTCACCAGAACGTAGTTTTCATAGCCCTTACGTCGTTCGCTCATGTTTTCGTAATCAAGACCGGTGGTAAAGGTCACCGGCACCAGTAATTCACCGCGGTGGGTCCAGCGGGTGTCGATCCCCTGATAATGGCGAGTTAAATCGATGACGCCCCCGGAATGCGAGGGCTTCAGCTGCGGCGCCATCGGGATTGATTGGTACTGAGTGGTTTCGCGCTCGCCGGCGTACATCATCACGCTCAGATCGTCCTGCTGGCTAAGCTGGCGTTCGTAGCGTAACCCGGCCTGGGTCTGTTTCACCGTTTTACGCGTGTTGTATTGATCGCCGCGCGGCGATTGGCGCGGATTATTCTGCCACTCCTCGTAGCTCAATCCGCCCGGGTCATTAGCTTTGATATCCACGCTATTGAATAGCAATGTTAATTTACTGACGTCGTTAATCCGCACGCCTAATTTGGCGTTGGCGAGATTTTTACGCGCGCCGCTGTGATCGCGAGAACCATGAGTGGTGAAACGGTTGGTCGATACCGTGTAGTCGACATCACCTGCCTGGCTACCGTCGCCGACGGCGCCGGTAGCTTTCAGTCCGTAATGCCAGGTACCGAAGCTGCCGTAGTAGCTGCTGGCCTCGATGGTCGGCGGCTGGCTGCCGGTTTGGGTATTGACGTTAATTACGCCGCCGGAAGAGTTGCCATAGAGCGCGGAAAAAGGTCCGCGTAACACTTCCAGGCTATCGATGCTGCCGATATCGATATTCGATGTCTGCCCCTGGCCATCGGGCATGGTGGCAGGGATACCGTCAACATATAGCCGCAGGCCACGCACGCCGTAGGTGGAGCGGGAACCGAAACCACGAATCGACAACTGCAAATCCTGAGCATAGTTTTGCCGGTTTTGTACCTGCAAACCGGGTACCGCGCCGAGCGATTCCGAGAGGTTAATTCGCGGGGCGGCCTGACGCATATCATCGCCATTCACAACGCTGACGGCGGCAGGGGTATCCAGTTCGGAAACCGCGGTAGGCGTTGCCGTGACGACCATGGTTTGTTCGTCGTTGGTGCTGGCGTGCACGTTGGCGACGAGAGGGAGTAATAAAGCGGGGAGCGCGACCGTGCGCATGGCAATAATCTTCATCAAAGCGACTCGCAAAGAGAAACGTACCAAATGGAACATATGTATATATGTTACACCGTTTGTAAATTCTTTGAAAAGAATTAACTAACCGGTCGTTAAGTAATGGCAAGTAAAGGTGATTCTTTTAACCAAAAAAGGCAATTAACGCTCCACATTACGATAAATAATGATTACTATTCTCATTTACAAAAAGGGTGAAGTTAACCTTCACGCTGTGGAAGCCATCTCTAACCAGTAATTAATTGTTCTATAAAGGGAATCGTTATGTCATTACGTCAGTTATCCGCGCCGCGTCTGCGTCGTTCTCTGTTATTAACGTCGTTACTGTTGGCAGGCAGCTTCAGCGCCCACGCCGCCGAGGAGCTCCTGCGCAAAGCGGTCGGTAAAGGCGCGTACGAAATGGCGTATAGCCAGCAGGAAAATGCGCTGTGGGTTGCCACCTCGCAAAGCCGTTCGCTGGATAAGGGCGGTATCGTCTATCGTCTGGATCCGACCACGCTCGACATCACCCAGGTTATTCATAACGACCTGAAACCGTTCGGCGCCACCATCAATAACACCACCCAGACGTTGTGGTTTGGCAACACCGTTGATAGCAGCGTGACCGCAATAGATGCCAAAACCAGCGCGGTGAAAGGGCGACTGGTGCTCGATGACCGTAAACGTAGTGATACCGTGCGCCCGCTGCAGCCGCGTGAGCTGGTGGTGAATGAGAAAACCAATACCGTGTATATCTCCGGGCTGGGTAAAGAGAGCGTGATTTGGGTGGTGGATGGCGACAAGCTGACGCTGAAAGATACCATTGCCAATACCGGCGCGATGGCCACCGGGCTGGCGCTCGATGCTGACGCTAAACGTCTTTACACCACCAATGCCGATGGCGAACTGCTGACTATCGATACCGATAGCAATAAGATCCTCTCACGTAAGAAGCTGCAGGATGACGGTAAGGAGCATTTCTACCTGAACCTGAGTCTGGATACAGGCGGTCACCGCGCTTTCATTACCGACAGCAAGCAGCCGGAAGTGCTGGTGGTGGATATTCGTGACGGGAAAGTGCTGCAAAAAATCGCCGCGCCGGAATCTTTAGCGGTGCTGTTTAACCCGGCCCGCAACGAAGTCTACGTCACCCATCGCAAAGCGGGTGAAGTCAGCGTCATTGATGCTAAGACCTATAAGGTTGTCAAAACCTTCAAAACGCCGACCTTCCCGAATAGCCTGGCGCTGTCCGCCGATGGAAAAACGCTGTTTGTTAGCGTGAAGCAGGAGTCAACTCGTCAAAAAGAGGCCACCGCGCCGGACGACGTAATCCGCATTGCCCTGTAATCCCCTGGGAGGGGGCGACCCCTCCTTACTCCCGGTCTCATCCTCTGTTACAAACCGCTATTAGCCTGATTACTATAAAGGTTATACACTTACTTTTTCCCGCGCGCGGCGGGAGAGTGGTAATCATTCTGGAGAAATTATGAAAAAGCCATATATGGTGATCTGCGCGGCGGCAATGCTGGCGCTTCTGGCAGGCTGCAGCTCTAATTACGTCATGACGACAAAAAGTGGGCAAACTATTGTGACCCACGGCAAACCGCAGTTGGATAAAGAGACCGGCATGACCAGCTATATTGATGAGTCTGGCAACAAACGCGAAATCAACAGCAGCGACGTTGCTCAACTGGTGGAAGATAATTAATTTTTCGGTGACGGTTTGCCCGCTGAGGGGCAAACCGTTATGGAAAAGCGCTTAGCGTTTTTCAACGCCCGGCGCCGTGCTGTGAACATCAGCCACGCGTTTACGTACGCCGAACCAGCCTGCGACCAGCAGCACCGCCAGCAGCGGAATGGACCCGATTGTATAGGTGCCGTTCGGGTAGTCAAATGCCATCAACACCAGTACGCTCAGCAAGAACAGCAGCGTTAGCCATGAAGTAAATGGCGCGCCCGGCATTTTGAAGCTCACATCCGCCGCTTTGCCTTCCTTGATAGCCTTACGCAGACGCATCTGGCAGATCACGATAAAGCCCCATGAAGCGATAATCCCCAGGGATGCGACGTTAAGCACGATCTCAAATACCTGCGACGGCACCAGATAGTTGAGGAAAACCCCCACCACGTAGACTGCCAGCGTCGCGAGGATCCCGGCGTAAGGGACGTGATGGCGGCTCATCTTCGACATAAACTTCGGCGCTGAACCTCCCATCGACATCGAACGCAGAATTCGCCCGGTGCAGTACAGGCCTGAGTTCAGGCTGGAGAGGGCGGCCGTTAATACCACGATGTTCATCACGCTACCGATGTATGGTACGCCGAGCTTCGAGAAGAAGGTGACGAACGGGCTTTGCCCTGCCTGATAGGCGTTCCACGGCAGCAGCAGCACCAATAGCACGACGGAACCGACGTAGAACAGGCCGATACGCCAGATCACGCTGTTAATCGCTTTCGGTACCATGGTTTCCGGGTCTTTGCATTCGCCCGCCGCGGTACCCACCAGCTCGATGGAAGCGAAGGCGAAGACTACGCCCTGAACTAGCACCAGTGCCGGCAACAGACCGTGGGGGAAGAAACCGCCGTTGTCGGTAATCAGATGGAAGCCGGTGGCATTGCCATCGAGCGGTTTTCCGGTACCGAGGAAAATCGTGCCGACTACCAGGAATGCGACAATAGCCAGTACTTTTACCAACGCGAACCAGAACTCCATCTCAGCGAACCATTTCACACCGATCATATTCATGGTGCCGACGATCGCCAGCGCGCCAAGAGCGAAGACCCACTGCGGAACATCGCCGAAAGCGCCCCAATAATGCATATACAAGGCGACGGCGGTGATATCAACGATACCGGTCATTGCCCAGTTAACGAAATACATCCAGCCGGCGACGTAGGCGGCTTTTTCACCGAGGAATTCACGAGCATAAGAGACGAAACTACCGCTGGAGGGGCGATGGAGAACCAGTTCGCCGAGGGCGCGAAGGATGAAGAAGGAGAAGATACCGCAAACCAGATAAACCAGCGCCAGCGCCGGGCCCGCCATTTGTAAACGCGCCCCGGCGCCGAGGAACAGACCGGTACCGATGGCGCCGCCAATAGCGATCATCTGTACCTGACGGTTGCCCATTGCTTTGTGGTAACCCGATTCGTGCGAGTTGAGCCAGTGGCGTTTCGCGGCATGATGTTCCGCCGCGTCAGTGTGTTTGTTATTCATTGATGTACCCATTTTCCTGTCAATGTCCATGAGTGGTTGTCGTATCGCGCAGCGGCGATACATCGTGCTGGCTTTCTCACCATTCTGTCGTAGAGATAAACCATACACGGCGCTGCATCCTACACGTAACGTGATAGTGACGCACGTAAAACATTTCGCTACAGCACTTACTTAAATATCAATGAGTTCAATGACGCAACGCGTCGACGAGTAGCGCAAACGCAGCGGTGTGCTGCCGGCGACTGGGGTAATACAGATGATAACCAGGGAAGGTTGGCGTCCAGTCTTCGAGAACCTGCACTAATCGACCGGCCGCCAGCGCCTCCTCGACGACATCTTCAGGGACATAGGCCAGGCCGAGACCGGATTCCGCGGCATCAATGCGTTGCGGCAAGCCATTCAGCGTCAGTTGTCCGTCCACATAAACCTGGAAGGTTTTATTATTGTCGCTGAATTCCCAGGCGTAGAGCCCGCCGCGGGTCGGTAGCCGTATATTAATACAGCGATGCTGATCCAGTTGATAAGGCGTCTGCGGTGTGCCGTGGCGTTGAAGATAATCAGGCGAGCCCACGACGACCATGCGCATGTCCGGGGCGATGCGCACCGCAATCATGTCCTTTGCCACCTGATCGCCGAGACGTATACCGGCGTCAAAGCGGCCATCGACGATATCGGCCAGGCCGTTATCGACGGTAATTTCGATATTGATATCGGGATAACGCAACATAAATGGCTTTAATGCCGGCCACAACACCGCGCTGACGGCGTGTTCACCGGCGTTAAGGCGAATATTACCCGCCGGAAGGTCGCGGTTATCCCTCAAGGCGCTGAGCTCGCGTTCAATTTCCGTGAGATGTGGACGTAAATTCTGGAACAATTTTTCACCCGCGTCGGTGGGGGCGACGCTGCGGGTGGTACGGGTCAGCAGGCGAACATCAAGCCGGGCCTCGAGGTTGCGCATCGCATGGCTCAGCGCAGATTGCGACACCCCAAGTTGGGCGGCGGCGCGGGTGAAACTGCGTTCGCGGGCAACTACCATAAACGACAGGAGATCGTTGAAGTTATCTTTTAGCATCATTATTCCGCATTGATGAATTTAATTCATGGCTGGGAATTGAGTCTAAACCTTGTCCGGCAGATCCGCCACGAAGAGACCGTATTGGACCCGTCTCTTATTGCGCATATCTAATTTCCGGCAGAGTACATGTGAATAAATTGTTTCTCAGTACGCGCTGCAGATTCTAATAATGCAGGCATGTTAATTAAAACGAGCCTGCGAAATGTCTTATCGAATCAGTATCCTGGATAAAAGTCCTCTTGCTCCTGGCGAAACTGCTGCTCAGGCGCTGGCGCGTACGTTAACGCTTGCGCAACAGGCAGAACGCTGGGGATATCATCGTTTCTGGATTGCCGAGCATCACAACGCGGAACAGCTGGCGAGCCCGTCGCCGGAGTTATTGATTGCCTGGATCCTCGGGCAAACCCGGCAGATCCGCGTCGGCTCCGGCGGCGTGATGCTGCAGCACTATAGCCCTTACAAAGTCGCCGAAAACTTTAATTTGCTCGCCAGTATTGCACCAGGACGCGTCGATCTCGGCGTTGGCAAGGCGCCAGGCGGTCTGCCGCTTGCTACTCGCGCGCTGCAACAGGGCGTCCATCAGCATGAGAAGGGCAGTTTTGCCGAACAGCTTGCCCAGCTTGATAACTGGCTAACGTTGACCGAAAGCCAGGGCGAGGAGAGCCTGCGCGCGACGCCTATCCCGCCGCGCCGCGCGGACGGTTTCCTGCTCGGCGCCAGCGTCGACAGCGCCCGCCTGGCGGCCCGTCTGGACTGGAACTTTGTTTTTGCCGCGCATCTCAACGGCGATAAAAACCTGTTGCGGGAAGTGTTAACCAACTGGCGCGAATTGAGCCGCCGGGAGGTCATCGTGGCCGTACAAGTTATCGTTGCTCAAGACGCCGCCAGCGCCGCTGAACTGGCGAAGCAGGTAGAGGTCTGGGGCGTTGAACTGGCAAACGGCCAGCGGGTAACGGTGGGTAGTGAAGCTCAGGCGGCAGCCTTCGCCCGTCAGGCCGGTAGCCCGCCCACGCGGATTGAGCGCCGCGAGTCCTCGCTGTTGTTCGGTACCGCAGAAGAGGTTAAAGCACAACTCGATGCCCTTCAGGCGCAATGGGGCATTGATGAGTTTATTATTGATACCCCTATTGCTGAGGGCCGGGCGCGGCTGGAGTCGCTGGGGCTGTTGGCGCAGGCGCATTCTGGCGTGGAGGTGACGCCATGAATTTCGAACAACAGTTGATAAGCTGGCGGCGCGAACTGCATCAGAACCCGGAACTCTCATTACAGGAAGTAGCAACCACCGCGCGCATTCGCGACTGGTTGCAAAGCGGCGGCCTGCCGTTACTGCCTTACGAGTTAACCACCGGGGCGGTCACGGAGGTGGGCAGCGGCGATAAAATCATCGCCCTCCGCGCGGATATCGACGCGCTACCGATAGAAGAGGCCACCGGGCTGCCGTTCCGCTCGCAAAATCCAGGCGTCATGCATGCCTGCGGTCACGATATACATACCAGCGTGATGCTTGGCGCGGCGTTGTTGTTAAAGGAACGAGAAGCGCAACTGCCGGGGCGGGTACGGATCCTGTTCCAGCCTGCGGAAGAGAGTTTCGGCGGCGCCAAAACGCTGATCCGCGTTGGCGCGCTTGACGGCGTATCGGCCATCTTCGGCATGCACAATGAGCCCAATTTACCCGTGGGCGAATTCGCTACCCGCGGCGGCCCGTTTTATGCCAACGTCGATCGCTTCGTATTCAAAGTGACCGGCAAAGGGGCGCATGCCGCCCGGCCGCATGAAGGTAAAGACGCCATCCTGCTGGCGAGCCAACTGGTGACGCTGCTGCAGAGCGTCGCCAGTCGCGAAGTGAACACCCTGGATTCGGTGGTGCTCAGCGTGACGCGGATCCAGGGGGGGAATACCTGGAACGTTTTGCCGGAAAGCGTGGAGCTCGAAGGGACGCTGCGCACCCACAGTAGCGAGGTGCAGCAGAGGGTCAAGGCGAGAGTCAGCGAAATCGCCGCCGGTTTCGCCAGCGCCTTTGGCGCGCAAATCGATGTCTTCTGGTACGCCGGGCCAACGGCGCTGGTTAACGATGAGCGCTGGGCGGCGTTCGCCAGCGCGGCGGCCGACCGCTTCGGTTATCGCACGCATCACGCCGATTTACATCTGGGCGGCGAAGACTTTGCCGTCTATCTGCAGCATATTCCGGGCGCTTTCGTCAGCATAGGTAGCGCCAGCGAATTTGGCCTGCATCACCCGGCTTTTAATCCGGATGAAAACGTCATTGCCCCAGCCGCGCGCTATTTCGCGGATCTGGCGGAACAGGCATTACACCATATTTAATTTTTGACAGGGTAAGGGGTCACTATGTCTGGAAAACGGCAATTACGTCTGGGGACGATTTTACATGGCGCCTCAGGAAATATGTCCGCCTGGCGTCATCCGGCGGCGCTGGCGGATGCCAGTATTAATTTTGAATTTGTGAAAGAAACGGCGCAAAAAGCCGAGCAGGGGAAACTCGATTTTATTTTTGTCGCCGACGGGTTATATATTAATGAAAAATCCATCCCTCACTTTTTAAATCGTTTTGAGCCGTTAACGGTATTATCAACGCTGGCGGCGGTGACCGATCGTCTGGGGCTGGTCGGCACGCTCTCCACCTCCTATAGCGAACCGTTCACGACCGCGCGACAGTTCGCCAGCCTCGACCATTTAAGCCACGGGCGCGCCGGCTGGAACGTGGTGACGTCGCCGCTGGAAGGCTCGGCGAAAAACTTCTCCCGCGCCCAGCATCCCGATCATGCGCTGCGCTATCGTATCGCCGACGAATATCTTCAGGTGGTTAAAGGCTTGTGGGATTCCTGGGAAGACGGCGCTTTTGTGCGTAATAAAGAGAGCGGCCAGTTTTTTGATAAAAATAAACTACATACGCTTAATCATCATGGCGATTTCTTTAAAGTCGCTGGTCCTTTGAATATTGCCCGCACGCCACAGGGACGGCCAATTATTTTCCAGGCAGGCGCCTCAGATGACGGCAAAAAATTAGCCGCTCGCCACGCTGATGCCATTTTTACCCACCAGGAATCATTAGCCGAGGCGCAGGCGTTTTATCAGGATGTCAAAAGCCAACTGGCTGCCTATCAGCGCAGTGCGGATCAACTGCATATTTTCCAGGGCGTCAGCGTAATCGTCGGTGACGACGCGGAGGATGCGGAGCGTCAATACCAGACCACGGCGGCGCTGGTCTCGATCGACGACGCGTTGAATTACCTGGGGCGCTATTTCGAGCATCACGACTTTGCGCAATATCCGCTGGATGAACCCTTCCCGGATATTGGCGATCTTGGGCAAAACAGCTTCCGCAGCACCACCGATGAGATTAAACGCAATGCCCGTGAACGGGGATTAACCCTGCGCCAGGTGGCGCTGGAGGCCGCCAGCCCGCGCCCACGCTTCTCCGGCACGGCCAGTGATGTCGCCGACGGCCTGCAGCTGTGGTTCGAACAACGCGCCGCCGATGGCTTCATTATTCAGGGCGGCACGCCGGAAACCTTCCCGCGTTTTGTTGATGAAGTGGTGCCATTGCTGCAGGCGCGCGGATTGTTCCGCCGCGACTATCCAGGCACCACGCTGCGGGAAAGCCTGGGGCTGGATCTGCCCATTAACCAATTCGAAAAATAATAAAAGAGAACCGCGCTATGCAGAAATCAACGCTATTGCTGGCCTTCGCGTTGGCAATTAGCGCCCCGTCGTGGGCGCAGGACGTCAATATCAACGGCACCGGAGTTAGCCTGGAAGCCAATAAAACCCCGATTCATACGGCAAAAAATCCGCAGGCAATTGCGCTGTTGCCGAAAGATCTGCACCTGGCGGTACCGGGGAAATTTACCGTCGCGGTTGCGGCGCTGAACTCGCCGCCGCTGACGGTGTTTTCTGATGATAACAAAACGTTGCTCGGCAGCGAGGCGGATATTGCGCGTCTGGTGGCTGACAGCCTCGGCCTCGAAGTCAACGTTGTTCCGACCTCGTGGGAAGACTGGCCGCTCGGCGTCGCCTCCGGCAAATATGATGCCGCGATCAGCAATATTACCGTCACCAAAGAGCGCAAAGAGAAGTTCGATTTCGCCACTTATCGTAAAGATTCGCTGGGTTTTTACGTTAAAAGCACCAGCCCACTGAACAAGATCGACAAAGCGGAAGATATTGCCGGGCTGAAGATTATCGTCGGCTCCGGCACCAACCAGGAGGCAATCTTACTCGCATGGAATGCGGAAAACGTTAAGCGCGGGCTTAAACCGTTTATACCGGTCTATACCAAAGACGACGCCGCGCAGACGCTGGCTTTGCAAACGGGCCGCGCCGACGCATTCTTCGGCCCTAACGTCATAGGAGCCTGGAAAGCGGCCCTTACTGGCAAAACCAAGCTGGTGGGCAGCGTGGACGGCGGGTGGCCGAAGGCGGCGCATATCGCGGTGACGCTGAAGAAAGGCAGCGGGCTGGTTAATGCCGTACAGGCGGCGCTCAACGGCGCTATCGCCAGCGGTGACTACGCCAAAGTGCTCAACCGCTGGGGCGAGGGAGTGGAGAGTATCCCACAATCGGAAATCAACCCCGCCGGGCTGGGCGATTAACAGGAGGCGCTATGAGCGAAGCATTTCGTGATATTTCTCCGGACGCGCCGGAATTACAGCCGATTATTAGCGGCCTGTTTGCCGAGTACGCCGCCCGTTACGGCGACTATTTTTCTCGTGATGCGGAAGTGGAATTAACCGAATGGTATCTGCCGCCGCAGGGGCTGTTTATTGTGTTGGAGCGTGACGGCGAAATCATCGCCACCGGCGCCTACAAGCCGAAAGACACGCACATCGCGGAAATTAAGCGGATCTGGACGTATCGTCGGCTGCGTCAACAGGGGCTGGCCGCCAGGGTTGTACAAGAACTGGAGCGTCGGGCGGTGCTGGCAGGTTATAGCCATATTTTTCTCACCACCGGTTTTCGTCAGCCGGAAGCGGTAAAGCTCTATTTAAGCCAGGGGTATGAGGCGCAGTTTGACCTCGCTCGCGACCCGGAAGAGTACAGCCAGCCGCCCTATGATGGCCGGTTGCGGTTCAGTAAAGCGCTGGCGGTTAGCGCCCTCAGCCACAGCGCTTAAGGAGGCATTATGCAATCATCTGAAACGATCAAAGTGGTTCCGGCGCGCTACCCGCTGCGCGTCGCCGGGGCGGTATTGGCGCTGCTGGTGCTGGCGGTCGTCGTGCAGTCGGTCGCGTTCAATCCGCGCTGGGAGTGGGGGGTATTCGCCCACTGGTTCTTCGACCCGGTGATCCTCGAGGGGTTGGGGCAAACGCTGCTGCTCACGCTACTTGGCACCCTTTTAAGCGTTATCTTCGGCGGCCTGTTGGCGCTGGCCCGCCTGTCCTCGTCATGGCTGCTCAGCAGCCTGGCATGGGGGTATATCTGGCTGTTCCGTTCGCTACCGCTCATTGTGGTGTTGATCATTCTGTATAACTTCTCTTATCTGTACGACAGCTTATCGCTGGGGATCCCTTTCACCGGCGTAACCTGGGCGAGCTATCAGACTATCAATGTACTGGGGCAGTTCTCCACGGCAGTAGTTGGCCTGACGCTGGTGCAGAGCGCCTATACCGCCGAAATTATCCGCGGAGGCTTTTTGGGCGTGGATTACGGGCAGTATGAGGCCGCCGCCGCGCTGGGACTCCCCGCCTGGCGACGCACGCTGCGGATCATCTTGCCGCAAGCGCTGCGCACCATTCTGCCGGCAGGGTTCAATGAAATCATCAGCCTGGCAAAAGGGACGGCGATGGTTTACGTACTGGCGATGCCGGAATTGTTCTACACCATTCAGATGATTTATAACCGCACCCAGGAAGTGATCCCGCTGCTGATGGTGGGCGCCGCGTGGTACCTGGTGATTACCAGCGTGCTCTCCGCAATTCAGTACCTGGTCGAACGCGCGCTGGCGCGCAGCGAACGCCGCTCGGCGGTGAACAGCGTGCGTAATAATCGCTTGACCCAACCGGTTCGTCAGCCGCAGGAGGCCGTCCATGCTCAACTCTCGTAATGGTCATATTTCGATAACCGGGGTCAGTAAATACTTTGGCCGTCATAAAGCGCTGGATGATGTTTCGCTGGAGATAGCGCCGGGAACGGTGACGGTGATCCTCGGGCCGTCCGGTTCGGGAAAATCGACATTGCTGCGCACAATTAACCATCTTGAACGGGTCGATGAAGGGTTTATCCAGATTGATGGCGACTATATCGGCTATCGCCGTAAAGGCGACAAGCTGTACGAGCTGAAAGAAAAAGAGATCCTTCGCCAGCGGGTCAACGTGGGATACGTATTTCAGAACTTCAATTTGTTTCCGCATCTGACGGTGCTGGAGAATTTAATTGAAGCGCCGATTGCCCACAAACGGGCCAGTCGAAAGGAGGCCATCGCTCGTGCTTATGAATTGTTGGACATTGTCGGTTTGCGCAACAAAGCCGATGCCTGGTCGCGGCATCTTTCCGGCGGCCAGCAGCAGCGCATCGCCATCGCCCGCGCGCTGGCGCTCAATCCGCGCGTGATCTTGTTTGATGAACCAACTTCCGCGCTGGATCCGGAACTGGTTGGCGAAGTGCTTGATGTTATCAAGAAACTTGCCCGCTCCGGGACGACGCTCGTGGTGGTAACACACGAAATCGGCTTTGCCCGCGAGGTTGCCGACCAGGTGGTGTTTATGGTCGATGGCAAAATCGTTGAACAGGGCAGCAGCGATGAAGTGTTAAATCATCCGCAACACCAGCGTACCCGGCAATTTTTATCACGGGTGCTGGCATGAGGAAATTAGCTGCAGCCCTCATGCTGCTCCTGAGCATCGGCGAGGCGCGCGCCGAACTCGATTTGCGCGCCAATGAACAGCCAATGCCGGTGACGCGAGATGATAACGCGATTAGCAAAATTCCTCCGGACTATCGTTTTGTGGAGCCCGGTGTGCTGACGGTGGCGATTTCGGCATTAAATTCGCCGCCGCTGGCGCTGCTGGCCAGCGACAACCGCACGCGTATCGGCAGCGACCCGGACATCGCCCGTTTACTGGCGGGTAGCCTTGGTCTGAAACTGAAGCTGGTGCCAACGGCCTGGGAGGACTGGCCTTTGGGGATCGCGTCAGGGCGTTACGATGTGGCGTTAATTAACATCGCGGTGACCGAGAAGCGCAAAGAGAAGTTCGATTTCGCCACCTACCGCGTAGACTCGCTGGCCTTTTCGGTGAAATCAACCAGTGACATTACGCGGATCTCAAATGCGCAGGATCTCTCAGGACGTAAAGTCATTGTCGGTTCTGGCACCAACCAGGAGCGGATCCTGCTGGGATGGAATGCGGAAAACGAAGCCGCGGGACGGCAACCGGCGTTACCGGTTTATCTTACCGACGATGCCTCCGGCAATCTTTATATTCAGTCGGGAAGGGCGGACGTCTTTTTTGGTCCGCAGTCGGTGGCCTCTTATAAGGCTGCATTAAACGGAAAAACCAAAGTTGTCGGGCTCGGTCCCAAAAAAGCCTGGGTGGCCACCACCACTAAAAAAGGCAATGGGCTGGTATACGCGCTGCAGGCGGCGCTGAATGGCGCGATCGCGCGTGGCGAGTATCAGCAGGTTCTCGCGCGCTGGGGGGAACAGGGGGAGGTAGTCAGGCAATCGGAGGTCAATCCGCCGGGGATAACATATTGATGCTGTGATTATTAATAGCCAGGGATTGCTATACTCATGGCTACATCGTGTGTCTTATTAATGGATTAATCTCTGTGGCCGAAAACCAACTCTTACTGGAGCAACGCTGGCAGCACCATCGTGAGCCCGCGTTGCTCGCCGCTTCCGGCGGCGCTATCGACACTATCAGCTTCATCACCTTGTTTGGCCTGTTTACCGCCCACGTCACGGGAAACCTGGTAGTGGCCGGGGCAACCCTGGCCACCAACAGCGAAGGTATTTTATCGAAACTGCTCGCCATTCCTGTTTTTATGCTGGCGGTGGCGATCGTCACGCTGGTTATCAAAAGTCGAAAAACCATTACGCCACGCTTTCTTGGCAGCTTGTTCGTCGTTGAGATTCTGCTGTTACTCCTTTTCGGCCTGTTGGGGCTGCTGTGGCAGCCCTTTGTCGGCGCGGATAGCGCGACCGCGTTAATCACCGGCATGGCCGGCGTGATGGCGATGGGGGTGAGGAACGCCACCACCCGATTATTATTACCCACCACCAGCCCGAGTACGATGATGACCGGTAACGTCACGCAGTTAACCATCGATGTGGTTAACTGGTGCCAGGCGCCCAACCGCGAGAATAGAGAAAAAATCAAAAAATCGGGGGCTTCGGTGCTCGGTTTTCTGCTGGGAGCAGGGCTTGGGGCGCTGGGCTACATCCTGACGGGTTTCTACTCGGTGCTTATTCCGGTGGCACTGGTAGCCATCGTCGCCTGGCGCGAATTCAGCGCCGCGCGGAATTAGTGCTACGCTAAAAGTTTTCTGCCTGGGAACTGACGATCATGAAATTGTATGGTGTGCCGGGGTGGGGCTCGGCAATAAGCGAGATGATGTTGACCTTGGCCAACATCCCTTATCAATTTATCAATGTCGATGGCTTTGACCAGCCAGGCGCGCAGCGAGAGAAACTACTGGCGATCAACCCGCTGTGTCAGGTGCCTACCCTGCAACTGGCGGATGGCAGCGTGATGACGGAAACAGCGGCGATCGCGCTGATGATCCTCGACGAGCGCCCGGATCTGGCGCCGCCAGCCGGTACGCCACAGCGCCAGCAGTTTCAACGTTTGCTGATCTGGCTGGTGGCTAACGTTTATCCGACCTTCACCTATGCCGACTATCCCGAACGCTGGACAGCCTCAGCGCCTGACGAACTGCGTGAGAGCTGTCAGCAATACCGCAAATCACTCTATCTCTGGCTGGAACAGCAGCTGGCTGCCGGGCCTTACGCATTAGGCGGGAATATCACGCTGTTGGATTGCTATATTGCCGCGATGTACAGCTGGGGGCCCCGGCGCGAGTGGTTTGCCGCGCATACGCCAAAGTTTGCCGCTGTGGCTCAGGCGGTTTATCGCCGTGCGGAGCTGCAGCAGGTACTGCGTGACAATAATCTTCTCTAAGGCACAAATCGTGATTTGAGTTAGGGAATCTGTGATAGTTTTAAAATCCCAATAATAAGGAGCCTGCTATGCCACATGTCGATATCAAATGTTTTCCCCGTGAACTGAGCGAAGAGCAAAAAAGCGCGCTGGCTGCGGAAATCACTGAGGTTCTGATCCGTCATCTCAGCACCAAAGATAGCTCAGTTAGCGTTGCCCTTAATCAGGTACAGCAGAGCGACTGGCAGCGGGTGTGGGATGATGAGATCGCGCCGCAGATGGATTCTTTGATTAAGAAACCGGGCTACCGAATGTAAAGGACGGGCCGCTTTTCATCGCGCCAATTAGACTACTATCGACCAAGGTCAATTTTACTTGAGCGAAAGATATGCCGCTTTATTGATTTAGATCAATAAAAGTGGCTTTTTTTTGATTTCCATACCTTTCATTAATTTACCTTTTGTAAAGGAAATGGCCATTTAAGAATAATCCTAATCAACATAAATAACTGATAATATTAAGTTATAAGGTCATTTACGCTTTGTATGTATTTAAATGTAGTTTTATGTTTTGATTATTATGCATATCAAAATTGTTTAGGCGATTGCTCATTTGCCATGTAACCTGCCTTTGAAATGATGATTTTTATCATGGAGAGATGAATGATAATAGGTAGTGCGTTACTTGGTTACCAATTAGAGGATGATTTTTTTTACTTCTTGAAGTACCGGGAAATAGCTACTGTAAGTGGTAATAGAAAAAACATCCGTCTACGAAAAACGATGGCCTGTCTAATTGAATATTTATTTGAACATGGCCTTGAAAGAATTGTTAGTGATGAAGAGTTGATGGTGCATGTCTGGGAGAAAAATGATTTAAGGCCTTCATCGCAACGTTTATGGCAAGTGATGCAAAATTTACGTCGACTCCTCAAGGATGTCGGCATTGAGCAAGAAATTATATTACGCGTCAAGACTCAGGGTTATTATATCAACAGTCACTACGTTACAACTGTTTATTCTGTGAAAAGTGATAAACCGTTCTGCCAGAATGATGGCGCTATCATACAGTTACGTGGAATATCCGACGTAAGGTAACAGTCGAGTAGGATTTTCTATATTCAAGGTGCGCCTGTCGTTCTTATGCCAGGGTTATAAAATTGAAGGTTATAATTAATAGCAAGGATATCTGGTTTCGACTGGGTGTAGAATATTGTCTACAACAGATATCTTCTGAGTGTCATGAGCCCGCTTACGTTGAATTGGATTACACTAACCATTCTATACAGCAAGCGGATCTTATTATTTTGCCGCTACATGGCTATCAAGATTACAAGCATCTCTATGCGTTATCTCAATTGTTTAAGGGCATTATTTTGGGAGTAAGCACGTCCAGAAGTAGTCGCCCTGGACGGTTGATTTATCGGGGGAATATATTGTGGGTGAGTAGTCGCGAATCGACAGCCAATATTCAAAAGTTGTTGTTGGACATTAAGCATCGGCAGTTATATGACCATGGCGGTCAGCCGGACTTTAGTCTAATAAAGGCAAAGGGGGGAGCCCCGCTCAGTGAAAGAGAGATGATGATTATCGATCATGTCGTAGCCGGCATGTCGGTGAACGTCGTTGCCAGAGTGTTAGGTCTGCGGGTAAAAACCATTTATGCGCATTTAGACAAGATTAAAGCTAACTTCAACCTTAAAGGCGGCAGTCATCTTCATCGTTTTATGATAAGCCCGCTGTCTTATCACTTATTGTAAAAGATGGTCATCCGGGAATGACGGCAGGGTTGCCGTCATTTTGTACCCTATTTAAAACCAGATTTCTGTCTGTACGCCAAAATTCCAGTTGCCGCCGGCGGTAAAACCGGAACTGCCAAAATCATCGTTAATGGCGTAGTGATCCAGAGCTTTGTCCCAGTTCATCCATGTTGCGAAGAAGCGGATCTCCGGGCGAGCTTTAATATCGAAAATGTCGCCGACTTTAAACGTTGGTGCGAAGGTAAGCTTGTAAAAATCGCCGCTGACGGCCTGATACTGATAAACATTGTCGTTATAGCGATAGGTTCGGCCATTAGGATTCAAATCCATATATTGCCAGGAGGCTTCATATAGCAGGGCAAAGTTGCGGGTGATCCCTTGGGAAAGACGCAGGTTAAAAGTAGCCCAGTCGTAGCGGTCGCCGTCACGATAACGGTTTTCGCTGTGTTGCGCGATGACCGATGGCGCCAATTGCCAGTTTTTCCCTAGCGGCAAAATGCCGTAAGAAGCAAAACGCAGGGATTTAGCATTCCCGGTAAGATCGCCGTCGCTGCCCGGCTGGCGAGCTTCTGCGCCTAAACCGCCACCGTACTGCAGGGCGCTTTCTGAGATGCCAGGCGCAAGGCCGTAGAACTGCTGTTTGTCGTGATAAGCCAACATCGCGTAATAGCCATTTTTGGCAGTGTTGTCGCTACGTAGCGCATAACTGCCGGTCGTTGAGGTGTTGTCTTTTAGCGTGTCATTACCCTGCGCGGTCATTACCGTGGTCATTAACTGCCAGTTTCGCCAGAAATGATTGGCGGTAAACATCAGATTCTGAATATCGTTATCTTCATAGTTATCGCTACCTAAATCGCCAAAGTTGCGGGCGTAGACTGAATAATCGCCCCGAAGCTGTTGACTCCAACGCACATCATTGATTCCGCCGCCGGTACCGCCGAGGAACATAATATCGCTATCGGTAAAGTGAATATCGAAGTTATCCCGATCAAAGCGTTTTCCGGCCCAAATCGACGCCTGGTTAAATGGACCGCTAAAATCAGCGAAGCTACCCATCTCGACATACAGTTGGCGTACGTTAAGGTGGTGGCTAGTATTATCCTGCACCCACGGATCCGGGTTGGTGGCGCCATCGGCAAGCATTGTTTTGAAATGTGCCCATGAACCGTCGCTAAAGGTCATTTTTTTGCCAAAGCTCAGTTCAACATAGTTATCTTTCTCATTGCCAAGACGACCCACGTGGGCGTCGCCGTTAAGCGAACTGGCCGGTGAAATACCGGGTCCGCCGCGCGCGCCTTTACCGTGGCTGTTCACCAGCATTCCGGAACGGGCGTAGGCATTAAATTCAAAACCGTTATCGTCGGTGGATTTGGCCAATTGACGACTGAGCTTCTGCTGTTTTTGTTCGCCGGCATCGGTGCGCTTACTTAGGGTTTGTATCTGTTTTTCGGCATTGCTGGCGCGTTGTTCCGCGACGGAGGTTCGCTGTTCGGCCTGCTGCGCACGGCGGTTTGCTTCGGCTGCCTGGTGTTCCGCATGTTTCAGTCTGGCCTCAAGTTGGGCCAGCCGCTGCTCGATAGTGAGCGGCGCGGCCAACGCGTCGGAGGCCGAAAAAAGGGCGCAGCAAACTGCTGCGCAAATCAAAGAGAGACGCATACTTATCCTTGTCAGTTTCAGAGGTAATAAAAGAGGGGGCGAACTTAAATCGCCTGACGTTCTCCGTCTGTTGAATGAATGTCGGACGTGGCATAGCGCCCGGCATCGAGGTCTGCGCGGATTTGCTCGTAATGATCGTCAAGCCGATAAAAACGACCCATCCACAACATCGAGGCAAAGATCAGTAGCGCCGGAATGTAGAGATAGCAGGACTTTATCGCCAGCATCGCCGTTTCACTTTGCGCCTGGTTGGCGATATAGCCGCCTGAAGTGAGCAGGGCGCCCGTAATCGCGCCAGCGCCAGCCATGGCCACTTTGCCAAGAAAACCATTGATTGAGGTCAGGATCCCAGCGGTATTCACTCCGGTTTTCCAGACGCCATAATCCACCGGATCCGCCTGCATCGAGAAGTAAATAGCCGTGCGTTGTCCGGCACCGAGCGAAAGGATCACCGCACCAGTAACCAAACCCCAACTATTTACCCCTGCCGCCATCATTACGATCATTCCAATGAGATTGATAGCACTGGCAATCAGGTAGACATGGCGTTTTTTTAGCCGACTGGCCAGCAGTGGGACGGTCAATGTCCCCAGCAGAGGCACAAATGTCGAAATACCGGCGACGATTGCCGTCAGACTGCTATTGCCGACGTAGTAGTGGAAGAAGTAAACCAACGCGCCTGTCTGGAAGAAAAAGGCGCCCCACATCAGGAAAATGTTAATCGCGAAAACCCACCACGGACGGTTGGCGCGTAGGCTGAACCAGGCGCGTTTCAGAGTCATTTTTTCTTGAGTGATGGTGATTGTTTCTTTGACGTTGCGGAAACTGACCAGTAGAAAAAAAGTGGCAATCACGCCGAACATCACCGCGGTATAGAAAAACCCACGAGCCTGATCGCCCTGACCGAGGGTGCTGACAAGCGGCAGCGTGGTGACGGCGACAATGGTCGCCCCCAACGAGCCAAGTAAGATTCGTACTGCCGAGAGCGTAGTGCGCTCCTGGGAATCGTTTGTCAGAAACGGCAGCATCGCGCAAAACGGAATATTGACCAGTGTGTAAAGAAACGACAGACACAGATAGGTAATAAAGGCGTAAATCAATTTTCCGGTAGTGGAGAATTCGGGGACGTAAAACGCGAGGATACATAGCAGGCCGAACGGTACGGCGCCAATCAGCAAATAGGGACGACAGCGGCCCCAACGGGTTGCGGTATTGTCTATTACCAGTCCCATCAGTACATCGGCCACGCCATCCACCAGACGTGTCACCAGAAACATCACGCCGACGTACCAGGCGGGTAAGTTCATTACATCGGTGTAGAAGAACATCAGGTACAGAGAGATAAGCTGCCACACCAAATTGCAGGAGAGATCTGCTATGCCGTAGCCCAGGCGTTGCCGCCAAAGAGTGAATATATTGTTTGCCATAATGATATGCTCGTATTTAATTGTTATTAAAGATTATATTGGCGGATAAACCAGGCCGGGGTACAGCTCCACGCGTGACAATAGCTGTTAATCAGCTTGCTGCCGTAAGGTGAAAACTCAGGGTTGTCAGGATCAAAAACCTCCCAGAACGTATCCGCGCCGTAATCTATCATCGCGCCCCAGTAGGCTTTGATTTCGTTAATAGCTTCCGCGCGTAGCCCACATTGCAGCAGAGCAGCAACAAAATGGTGACGCAGATAGGGCGTGTTGATGGCCACCGACGGCGGGGAGGAAAGCAGATGACGCATGAGCGTTTCTCGTTGCGCACTATTGCCGACTTCGGCTAGCACCATCCAGATTTGTGATGCCCAGGAGACTTGACGTTGCGCGCCGCTAATGAAAAATCCTTGCGCTTCGTCCCACAAGCAGGACAGCGCAGCCGACTTTAGCTGCTGCAGATGCATCTGATAACCCGCTACTAACTCGGGCTGAAATTGTCCGGCGAGCAATACGGCGCGCTGCAGGCAGTAAATTAAGACGCCCTGGGCCGAAGTTTGCTTGTTTAGCGTCTCTTGCCAGTCGATAAATACCCACCAGTCGTCGCTATCGCGAACCAAATGCTGTTTATCGCAACGTTCAAGCGCCAACTCGATTTGCCGTCTGGCGGTGGGCCAGAGCTCTTGCGCGGTGGCTACGTCGCCGGAACTGCGTAGATAGTTGAACAGCGTATCAACAAAAAACAGCGAATAATCAAACAAAAAGGTGTCGTCGGCTATGACTTGCGGCTGAACGAAAATATTGGCGGAAACCATACCGTCTTGCCGGGTATGGCCAGCAAAAAGATACAAACAACGGCGAACCAGCGAGTGATTCGCGAACGTGACATCGTTAACCAGCGCCTGCAGGCGGAGATCGCCAAGCCACAGACGACGGTCGCGCTTGGGCCCATCTTCGAATACGTCTTGCATACAATTCTTCAGCGTCAGTACGGCTGTCTGGTCGATAAGCTGTAAACGTGGGTCTTGGGTGGTTGATGGGGGGCAGAAACTGTGGGCCGAACTGACGGCATGGATGCGCAGTCGGGTGAAACACAGATTAAATTTTCTGGAAACCGCCTTGACCTCCACTTTGAGATAACGAAAGCAATAGCGTCGCGGGAGTCTGATTTCTCCAGGAAGTTCATCAATCCACAAATCCTGCTGTTGCAACCAGCTGCTGCTGAGCCAGCCCCGGTAATCATCAAATGATTCACAAACCTCGCTCAGCGTCTCGCCGAAGGTAAAATGAAGGTGCGCCGGGGCATCGGGAGGACTGCCGACGCTTAGACATGCCAGCTCAACATAGCCAACAAAGTGATTACCGAAGTCCACGATGACGCTGTCGCCACTGGTGAATTCACGCTGGTAAAATTGCTGTGGGGTGCAAAGCTCCACTGCCTGCCAGCCGAAGGGTGCGCTGGCATCGGCATGAGCGTCAATAATGGCCTGCGGTTCGCGGTATTCGCTGTGCAGTGCGGGTTTAAGCGACTCCGCGGTGCGTAAAAACTGCGGATGGCGGATCATCGCAACTTGGGCGTTGTATTGCATGGCTTGTGACATACTGCGTCCTCAAAGTTAGGGGACTCGCAGCATAAAATGACGATGTGAGTGGCAACCACTCTGGCAATGCCAACGCGATGGCCATGTTGGCAATGGCAGTGGGATGGGGCGGGTGACGATCACAATTTGATAAATCTTACCGATAGTGGTTTGGGAAATGCATTATCGTGCTATCAGCTGCCTTGCCTTATTGGATATTAAGTGATGATGACGTTGACTATTGATTCTTATTTCAGCAATCCACTCGCTAAACTGGCTATTTACGCCAGCGATCCAGAGGATAATAACCGCGAACATGGTCATGAATTCGCGGAGTTAGTGATAGTTGAACAAGGGCATGGCCTCCACGTTATTAATGGCCGGCCTTTGTATATTCAACAAGGGGATGTTTTTTATGTTTCTCCTGGCGATACGCATTATTATGATGAGCTTGGGACGCTGAAGTTAATTAATCTATTAATTAATCCGCAGGTTGATTTTATCTATTTACGCGAACTTGCACCGTTATTGCAAAACTTTGCGGCCACCGACTCCTCGCGCTACGGTTGGTTATCGCAGGAGACCCGGCAACAGTGTAAGCTATTGATTGAAAAAATATGTAGTGCCGAATACCAACAAACTAAGAATAACGCCCTGCGTGAGGCCACCTTTTTTCAGCTAATTACGCTTATTCAACGAGCGGAAAGTGAAGTCGAATATAGCACCACTAAATACAAACTCCATAAGCTGCTCACCTGGTTACAGGAACATTGCTTTGAGGAACATAACTGGCCGCAACTTGCTGAACAATTTCACCTGACGTCGCGCACTGCTTTTCGTCATATTAAAGAGGCGACTGGATTAACGCCCGATAATTATGTCAAACGCCTGCGCCTG
This sequence comes from Gerosis bhagava, assembly GCA_022318305.1. Lineage (NCBI taxonomy): Eukaryota > Metazoa > Arthropoda > Insecta > Lepidoptera > Hesperiidae > Gerosis > Gerosis bhagava. The sequence continues at coordinate 62,102 of DWRD01000002.1, forward strand.
GTATCCGCACGAGTAAAACTGCGGGAAACGGAAATGACGATCACAGAAATCGCCTTTTTATGCGGTTTCGCCAATAGCAATCACTTCACGACGCTGTATAAAAAGGTCTTTGGCCTGACTCCCAGCGATGACCGCCGCCGCCAACACCAGGCGTCGTAGGAAACCTTATTTGTTTTCTGGCGTATTGGCCTGCACGTGACGTCCGCTGGCGACAAAATTACCGGTACCGAGATGGTGAATGGTATTGAGTTTATCATCGTCAAACTGCCAGCGGCCGCTGACGAAAACGCGTTCATCGGCCGCGGCGGCAACCACTTCGCCAAACAGCGTATCGTATTGTTCTTGTGCCGCGGTGGCGGGTAGCAGACGGCATTCCATCCACGCCAGGCATTTCTCTTCAATTAACGGTAACCCCAGTTCGGGACCCTGCACCGTCGGGATACCGTAAGCATTGAACTTATCTTCATCGCGCCCGCTTACGCTGCCTACCGCATAGACCCAACTGGCGGCGGCCACGCCTGGCACCACGATACCAAAGGCGCCGTTACGCTCAATGAGATCACGCGTCCAGGTGCTTTTATCCACCACAATAGCCACGCGAGGCGGGGCAAATTCAACCGGCATCGACCAGGCGGCGGACATCACGTTGCGCCGCCCTGACTGCGCGTCATAACTGGTGATCATAATGGTCGGGCCGTGGTTGAGCAGGCGACTGGCGTACTGAAGTTCGACGTGGCGAAAACGGCTCATAAGCGTTCCTTGGTGAGTGGCGAATGCCTGTAAGTAGTTTATTCACAATACAAAGGTAATCAATACGTCAACCGCGACCTAAATCAGAAATCATCTGGCGCGATCGCACAAAATACGCCGTCGCGGGGAAAAAATACGCTATAAATGTCGGACACTAAAAGCTGGAGGCGTTGATGACCCCATTTTTAAGCGCGTATTTTACTCGTCTGGCCTGGACGGGAACCCCCGATGTTTCCATTGACACCCTGCGGGAGTTGCATAGCCATCACAATAGCGCGATCCCGTTTGAGAATCTGGACGTTTTACTGCCGCGTGAAATCCACCTTGACGATCGGGCGCTCGAGGAGAAGTTAATCACCGCCCGCCGCGGCGGTTACTGCTTTGAGCAGAACGGGCTGTTGCAGCGGGCGCTAAGTGAGATTGGTTTCTCGGTTCGCAGCCTGCTGGGGCGCGTGGTGTTGGCTAATCCGCCACAAATGCCGCCGCGTACCCATCGCTTATTGCTGGTGGAAGTGGAGGGCGAACGCTGGATCGCCGACGTCGGTTTCGGCGGCCAGACGCTGACCGCGCCGATTAAGCTGCTGGCGGATATTCCGCAGCATACGCCGCATGGGATTTATCGCCTGGTGCATGAAGGCGATGAGTGGACGTTGCAGTTTAATCATCATGAGCACTGGCAGTCGATGTACCATTTCGATCTGGGTCGACAGTATGCTTCTGATTATGTGATGGGTAACTTCTGGTCGGCGCACTGGCCGCAGTCCCACTTTCGTCACCATCTGCTGATGTGCCGTCATCTGCCTGACGGCGGGAAAATGACGCTCACCAATTTCCATTTTACCCACTGGGAGAACAACCACGTGGTGGAGAAGGTGGATCTTGCGGACGTGTCGGCGCTGTATGAAGCGCTGCAAACCCGGTTCGGATTAGGTGTGGACGACCCAAAACACGGGTTCAGCGAAGCCGCGCTGGCAGCGGTAATGGCGGCGTTCGATACCCATCCGGAAGCCGGGAAGTAACGTTTATAACGGGACGAGGAAAGCGCATGGTCGCCGTAGGCCGGATAAGGCGTAGCCGCCATCCGGCGTAAAGGCTGGAGCCAGGGTCGATACATACCCGGAGTCGGCGCAAGCGCCTCGTCCGGGCTACACCGCTACAACCGCATCAATGCTGACTGAAACTGCCGATGTTGGTGGCCTCAAAATCGCTGAGACGTTCCCGGAAGGCCGGGGCAGCCCGCATGGATGCGGGCTGAGGGCCGTGA